>JAGKTI010001840.1:0-13777 GCA_018397915.1 Birgus latro | reverse complement strand
GGTGTGTGTGTGTGTGTGTGTGTGTGTGTGTGTGTGTGTGTGTGTCCGACTCTGGGCATAGGCTTCACAGCCTGCTATCAAGGCCCAGTCGTCCTCCTACAATCTACATGTCACCACTTCGGCGCTTAACACCCACCGTCCATATTGAATACATGCTAGGGCTGTCTCATACAGGACTGGTGTATTGGTATTAGCAGGGTCACTTTTACGACATGTCGGCGGGTCTTCTGGTAGATCAGTAAAGCCTGATTTAATGAAATTCAAATCCTTAAATTGTTCCCTGCACCAGCGAGGATTCGAACCTGGGTCCCACGGGACCGCAAGCCAACTCTCTACCGATCGAGCTACCGCCTCCCCTAGTGAGATAATGATGATGATGATGCATCACATACTGATGGCTTATACCTGAGGGAATATATCCCAACCAGACCAACCTAACAAAAAAGTTAATAAAAAATAAAAATAAATCAGCTGATATAAATGACACTGTGCTTTCTGTTTAACCCCTAAACCGCGGGGTTGTGTGAGGCGGTCCTGGCACTTCCAGCCGGTGGTAATTCGCGCTGTGACTTATTTTTTTTTAAATATTGGCAAAAACTAGCTTGAGTGATATAAATAGCACTCAGGATTCTCCTTCAGTTTTTCATATGTATTTATATTTTGAAGGCACCGGCTACTTAAAAAGAAAAACAGATGCACCCAACTGATGGCCCACGGCTTGAGCCATCTCCACCGAGCGTCATGAAAGTGACGGCCCACAGTTAAGTGGTTAAAGAATTCCCAAATTGAGGTTGGCCATGGTACACCAAATGTTTTCCAAGAATGGGAAGCAAATTCAAGTGTCAGAAACAGCTAATTACTCTTATATCTCAACAGTTGCTGGAAATTATTGGTAGAAACGAATTCTAAAATGTTTAATAAAACTTGGCAGTGATGTGAAAATCTCAGGTTGGACTTTGTTTACTTGTGTGTGCATTTCCAGCTGAAGAATGATGATGGTGTGGCTGGTTACCAAGGTTGTAGCCACACTTCACTCTCATGGTGGTATAGTACCTCCCAGGATTGTTAAAAGTGTAACTATGTTCACATATTTTTCTTGATAGGTGCCCTTCACCTAAACTTCCAAGAATGAGTCAGTCCATCAGTCATCAGGTTAACCCTGTCATTCTATTTATTTTTTTTGCCATCATCAGATGATTTTATTCATGTGAAGATGAACTTCTGAAACTGGAAAGGTTACATACAACCATCATTAACCCCTTCACTACTTGGGTACTCTGCTAAATTTAATTAAATCATCTGGGAGCAATGAGAATAAAATAATGTATAAAAGCACTAATATGTCAGTGTAGCAAAGAGGTTAAAAAAGGGACATATGAAAATTATCTGTAGTCAGTCATTCCTCTCCAAGTCTGAGATGTTTGCAGGTAAAATTCCTTACAGTGAGGCATGCTTTAGTTCATTGTTGAGGGGTTAAAGGGGGGAAAAAAAACTTTGACTTGAAAACAGCTTTATAATGATTCACAGTCAGTGGAATTAGTTGGAGAAGAACTGGGAGGTTTTAGGAAGGGAAGAGGTTGTGTAGACCAGATATTCATTCTTAGATCCTTAGTGGAAAAGTTTCTAGAGAAGGGAAAGAAGTTGTATGCAGCCTTCATGGATCTGGAGAAAGCATATGACAGGGTGGATAGACACGGATTGTGGAAATTATTAAGAATATATGGAGTGGATGGGAAGTTATTGAAGGCAGTGAAGAGTATGTATGAGGGTGCTAAGGCTGCAATGCGTGTGGATAGCAATCTGAGTGAATCTTTCCATCTGAAAGTTGGATTGAAACAAGGATGTGTCATGTCTTCATGGTTGTTCAATCTGTACATGGATAGGGTTATAAAAGAGATACAAGGTCGGGTAGTGGATGTTGGAGCGGCCCTAGTGAGAGAGGGCAGTGTTTGGAAACTCCCTGTACTGTTGTTTGCAGATGATACTGTGTTGTTGAGCGAAGACAAAGGGGAGCTGCAAGGCTTGGTAGATGAGTTTGAGAGAGTGTGTAAGAAACAGAATCTAAAGGTGAATGTAGGGAAAGGTAAAGTGATGGTCTTCGAGAGAAGTGAAGCCAGGGAATGTACAGTGAGATTGGATGGGGAGGATATGGAGAATGTGAGTGTATTTAAGTACTTGGGTAGTGTGATGAGCAAGGATGGAAATCTGGAGGATGAAGTGCTTGAAAGGGTGCAGCAGGGAAGGAAGATTGCTGGTTCATTGAAAGCAGTGATAAGAAACAGGGAGGTGAGCATGGAAGTGAAAAAGTTGTTACATGACAATATTGTGATACCAACTCTAACATATGGAAGTGAAGCTTGGACCCTGTTGGAAGGACAGAAGTCAAGAGTGAGAGCAGTGGAAATGAGTTATTTGAGAGGAACGTGTGGAGTCACATGGAGAGACAGACTAATAAATGAGGAAGTGAAGGAGCGTTGTGGTGTGGTTGTGGACGTGATAGGAAGCGTTAGTAGAAACACGTTAAGGTGGTTTGGGCATGTGGAGAGTGAAAGGCTGACGAGGAGATTGTATGTGAGTGAGGTGGAGGGGGTGAGAGGGAGAGGGAGCCCGAGGATGAGATGGAGGGATGGAGTGGAGAGGTACATGAGAGAGGGGTGTGTGAGCTGGGAGCGGGGTAGTGAAATGGCGGGGGACAGAGCGACATGGAGGCGATTTGTTTGTGGCCACCCCATGCAGGATTGAGGCGTCTGGCAATAAATAGATAGATAGACAATCAGTTGTAAGTGAAATTATTTTAAATGAAGACAAATTGTACTAATAAATTATTGTTTTGCAGTGTGGGTCAACGGAGCACACCTCGCGCGGGTGTACCTTGAAGAAGCCCGGTACTGAATTCTCTCTTGCCACGTGCTACATTTGTGGGGAGTCTGGCCACATCTCTCGGCAGTGCCCTGATAACCCACGTGGTCTGTACCCCAATGGTGGTGCCTGTCGGGGTTGTGGATCAGTAGAGCACCTTGCCAGAGACTGTCCTGATCTCAAGGTGAGTTTTTGTTCTTCCCTTCACTATGGGCTGTATTCTTGTCAATTAATAAGGATTTCTAGCTCCTCTTCATTTTTAAGTTAACACTTGGAGAGTGGTGACTTTTTTTCTTTTTTTTTACTAGATGATTTCCCAGCAAAAGCCTTTCAGATTGTTAGGGATTAATTAAAACCGTAGAAGAAATACCAGTGAAGCTAATTTGCCATTTTCCTCCAGTTGGCATTAGCAGTTGTATGGAAAAAATTGCAATTTTTATAGCATAAGTCTTAATTATGGCTGACGTAGGTAGGTTTGGGTTAGTTATACTTTGCCAGTACAGTATGATGTTTCAGCCTCTGCTATTCATATTTCAGTCTGAATATCCATCATCAACAATGTAATCCTCTTCTAAATTGTTTCCCAGGAGGAACAGGAAAAGGTGATTATAAAGGCCGACCGGATGGATGAGAATCAGATTGAGGTCCTTGAAACCCAGGTTTCACCCCACCCATCACCCAGTACTAGCAAGGGGAAAGTGAAGAAGATCAAGTTTTGATGAGTTGTGTCATCACTGCCAGGGTTTTGTACCAGAGCCCATTATTGTAAAAAAAAAAATGTAATAAAGCTTCCCAGATGTGTAAATTATTTTTTCCATAAGACCTCCAATGACAGATAAGTCAGATGGCCATTTCGTGTCTAGCAGACATTGCCCATTTATGATTTTCCAAAGGAAAAGATTAATTGAAAACATCCAACATTGTCCACTAAAAATAAAAAAATAACACCTCTGGGGCCATTCATTCACTCATTGTAATGTTGTCTTCAGGTTGCACAACACCGAATGACAGTCCAAATGGTTTCATGTAGCCTATTAAACCATTTACTGTGCTGGGTGGTGTGAATGCTTAGTGGCCTAGTGGGTGAAGGCACTCCTCACTTCTTCAAATTCAGAGAACATTAAGATAAATTGCAAATAACAGTATTTGTCAAATAAAATTATCATCATCATCATCATCCAGACCACCTTTCCCACCCTAGGGCAGGGTGAGGAGTTGCAGTGTCCAGACAGCCAAAGGTTACCCAGTTCAATGGGCCACACTTCCATTCACTTATCGTTCAAGCCCTCGAAATCCTGACGCCATCTAGTAGGATAAAAAATGGCACCACATTCTGTAGCTTCACATATAGCTATCTGATGGAGCCTGTCTGAATGCTGTCATGTTAAAAAGGGGTGTTAAGTCCTTGGTCATACACATCTCTGCACGAAATTCATCCAGCCAGCTCGAACTCTTGTCAGTCCTCTAACCTCACCAACTTGTATACCTCTCTTCCTCACACACTCGTCCATCATGTCCCTCCACTTACTTCTTGGCCTACCTTGCCTCCTCCCTCCTTCAAATTCACTCAGATATACCTTTTTCACCACACTGTTGTCATCCATTCTCTCCATATGACCATACCATCTCAGTACACTCTCTTCGACTCTGGTGTCCACAGACTTCCTCACTCTGCATCTTTCAAAAATCACATTATTCTGCATCCTGTCCACTCCTGTACTCTACATACATTTCTCAGCAATCCTATCTCCACTGCTCTTACTCTTGACTTTTCATTTTCATCCCACACCACAGTCTCACATCCGTATGTTAAAGTTGGTACTAACACTCCTTCACGTAAGCCTCGTGCAGCTGCAACACTCGAGCTTCTATTTCTTATCAAGGACTTCATAGCACCAGCTACTTTCCCTCCTTGTGTCACTCTACTTTCCACTTCTTTTGCACATTTTCCTCTCATTTTCTATCACTGAACCCAGGTATTTGAACTCTTACCAATTCCAGTCTCTCTCTATTCACAGTAACATCACACTGGAAATCACCTTCTCTCTCAATAACCATCACTTTACTCTTTTTCTACATTTCTCAAGGCATAATGGTCACAGACACATACAAAACTCTGCACTAGTGTACGAATCTCTTGTCTGAATTTGCAAGTAGCACTGGATCATCAGCATACAACAAATTTGAGGTATTCCATCTATCACCATTCATTACCAAAGCCACACCTCTCTCCATTACTCGTGTTTTTACTTCTCTCATCACACTATCCATATATATATTGAACAACCATGAGGACATTACACAACCTTGTGGCACACCTACATTGATCATGAGCCATTCACACATATGCCTATTTTCCCTTACACATGCTTCACATCATCATCATCATCATCATCATCCAGCCCTCCTTTCCCACTCTAGGGCAGGGTGAGGAGTAGCAATGCCCTCATTACCATTATAAAAATTGACGGCACCTAGCAGCTTACCATCCACACCATACGTGCACAAAACACAATCCTTCTCTGTCTACTTTGTCGTATGCTTTTTCCAGATCCTTAAAGGCCATAATCACCCTATAGTCTTTCTCACAGGCCTACTCCACTATCTGTCTCACTGCAAATACTTGATCCACACATCCTCTGTCATTCCTAAAGCCATCATGTTCATCACTCACTAGGACTTCTGATGTCTCTTAATTTTTCTAAAATGGTTCTTTCATATATCTTTCCTACAACACTGAATAAACTTATGGCACGATAATTCTAGCGCTCAATTTGTTCACGTTTATTTTTGTACAGGGGTACAAGCACTGCATTTTTCCACTCTACTGGCACAGTTCTACTCATCCATGCCTTCTTATATATCTCCAACAAGCACTTCATTCCATGCTCTCTTCACCCTTAATCATCTCTGCATACACTCATCAACCATAATAATTCTTGCACTCGCTTCGTTCACCTTTATTTTTGTACTGGGCTACAATCACTGCCTTTTCCACTCTACTGGCACAGTTATACACATCCATGCCTTCTTACATATCTCCAACAAGCACTTCATTCTGCTCTCTCCACTCTTAATCATCTCAGCATACACTCATCAACTCAAGCTGCGTTCCCATTTTTCAAGCACTTCACAGCATTCTTCATTTCTGCGAGTGTCACATTCCTGGCACTGCATTCCTTCTCTGTACACCCCCAAAACCAATCATGGTAACAGTCACTTTCCTCTTTCCACTCCCAATCATCAGACTTTCAATCTGGCCTTTACTTGCATCCTTCACACTTTCACATTTCTTTCCACTGTCACTTCTACATTTCCGCACCTCTTTCCAGAATAACTTCCTATTTTCAGAGTACCGTAGTTTGCATTCATTTTTTTCCTAGATCATCACTTGCCTTCTCTTTTTTCCTCTTCACTTGTTTCTGTATGTGGTTCTTGCTCTCAGTAAATTCAGTTCTTAATTTAACTGAACCCCTGTCCTGAATGCCCCCTAGCCACTTCCTCTTTTCCTCCACCGCTTTCTTAACCTCTTCATCCCACCATGCCATGTATTTCTTTTTTGTTGTTACTCTTGCCACTCCACACACCACTTTAACATTCCTAACTAAGCAATCCCTATATGCATTCCACAAGTTGTCCAGATCCATTTCATTCTAATTCACTGATTCTGACTCTTCTTCAGAGACCTTCATATTGAGGTTAGCCATGATACAGCTGATGTGGACTGGAAGCGAAATCAACTGCCAAAGTCAGCTATAGTAATTACTTTTAACAACTGCTAGAATTTGTTGGGAGAAAAGAAATGTCATCATCCAGACACCCCTTCCTACAGAGTTGGGTGAAACAGGGCCCAGAGAGCTAGGAAGAACCTGAAAGAATGAGGCTAACCAAACCAAAGTTTGCTCACTTCATTTACCATTCAAGTTCCCAGAATCCTGGCTTCACCTTAAAAAAAGAAAAAAAAAAAAGGTGCTAAACCCTGATCATGCATTTCCTCTAAAAATTCATCCAGCCAGCTTTATGTCTTGTCAGTTCCTTGGCCTCAACAACTTCAATACCTCTCTTACCTGTTGCAGTACATGCACCTTCGTGGCCTACCATGCCTACTCCCACTTTAGAAATCACTCAGGTATATGCATTTACTTTGTTCACACCCATTCTCTCCACACACACTTGTCATCTAAGCATCCTGTCTTCATCTCTGGTGTCCACACACTTCCTTATTTCACACTTATTAATGAATCACATTTCATATCATATTCACTCTCCCCACTCCACTCACATATCTCAACGATCCCATCTCTGCTACTCTTACTCCTGACTTCATTTTCATGCCACACCATAGTTTAAGATGTGTAATGAGAATAGCAAAATGTGAGTCTCAGCTTGGACTTATGGTTTCCCACATAAGAGTGATGACTGTAGCCAGTTATCAAGCTTGTAGCTACATTTCGCTTGTATGGTAGTACCTCGAGGTAAATGGTGGCCATCCCTAGATTGATCAAATAAAGTTATTTCTAAAGTACTGTATATTATGTGATATAGTTAAAATGGTTTCAATAGTCTATGATGCAATGTGGGTGATATACTGTATATGAACACAGTAAGTACAGTACTTCAGTGCATAAGAGTATAACTGCTGTAGTCCAGCTGGCCCACACTAGGTAGCTATGTCATTTTTATTTTCATTTTTGAAGGCTCCAACATGCTTGCATGCATCAGCCTTGGTCACCTAATGGCAGCTATCCATGCTGCTTGCTCTCTGACAGCTTCCCTATTTGGTCCCTTAACCTTGAGGTCACACTCACTTGACCTTGTCTCAGGTGTTTTGCAGTCTACCTTTCCCTACCCTACCCACAGCATTAACACTTCTCACTTTCTACACCCAGTTATCATTCCCCATCCTCTCCACATGCCCAAACCATCTCAGTCTACCTCTCCTTATCACAACACTAATACACTCCAGTCCCATCCTACCTCTCAACTCTTCCATCGTAAGCCTAGTCCCCCCAGGCCTTGCACTCAAGGACTCACTGCACACCCACCTAATCACTGCCACTTCTGTACGATTAAGCCTGTGAATAAAATGCATTATTCTATGTTGCCCTCACAGGCAAGAAACACTTCAGTGATAAAAAGGTCAGTGTATGGCATGGGGTACAGAACTGAATAATTCAGTAACACAAATACTGTTCCTGTAACTCGTCACATCCATACCTTAATTGATGATTAGGAATTAGAATCCACAGAATGTGAGAGGGAAAACAAGCAAGTAGAACCATCTAGCATGCTCTGTGAAATGAGTCATACATTCATTTAAAAGCTCAGACCTTCTGCACACTACAGTATTTGGTATCTTTTTAATTTTAGATGAATTTCAAATTCACCAGTGGGACAAAATCATTCTGTCAACTACTGTACCTGCTTAGTGGGAAAAAAAAAAAAAAAGCTCATCACATTTATGGAATACAGAAGGCAAATGGTAATTCAGGAATTTAGTAACTGAGTTAGCAGCATCTGTAATTTCATATTATATCCTGTTCAAAATAAAAATAAAAATTCACATGTATTCATAACATAAGCCTTCATACAGTGCAGATCTTACAACTTATAAAAACAACCTTCAGCCCAAAATAAAATTGGGTGAACTGGATTGGGAGCAAATATATGTACCTAAGGATGCAGTAAGTAAATAAATAGGATGGAGTGATGAACGGGTGACAAACAAGCTTTAGTAAAATATGAAGCAAGACTGAAAGGGATGGGAGATGATTGTTGGCTGAAGAGAATATGGATAAGTAAGTGGAAAAAGTAGCTACTGTAATAGAATAAACAGTGGAGAAAACTAAAAGAAAAAAATGGTGGAAAAAAAGAAAGAAAGTGATTTGGATATATATACAGTAATATGAAGAGGTAAGTACAACTGCAAAGGAAGAGAATTTTTAAATGAGATGGAGATAAAAGAGGAAGAGATGCAGGAATGGGGATGTTGTGTGAAAAGGAAAGTCATTGTGGCTGGTAGAGGCGTTCACCACCCACTCACTCGATGTAGTGCTGCTCTCAGGTGCCTGGCCTTCCTCTCATCATTCTTTCCATCCTTCCACTTCTGTCTCTCTTCAATCCAACAAAGTTATTTTCCCGCAAGCTTTTAAGAAACAAATAACCAGATTACAATGATTATTGTTATTATTATTACATTATTATTATTATTACTGTATTATTATTATTACTATTATTATTATATCAGGTGACTGCCCTTTCCTTTCTTCCTTCCTCCTCTGTCTTTCTTTCCTCCATTCTTTCCTCTTCCTTCTGCCTATGGGTGACTTAACACTTCCTCTTCTATCTTTCCTTCATTCTTTCCTCTTCTTTCTGCCTATGGGTGACTTTACACTGAATGACAAGCCAAATGGTTTCCTGTACGCCAGGAAACCATTGTACTTCGCTGGGTGGTAACCACTGTGGTTATAATCATTTAACCAAATTGTGGCACCTGGTGGTTGGTTTATTGCCCACGTAATGCCACTCAGGGATGAGTGAGGTTGGTCACTCTCATCTTAAATGTCAGGACCAACTTGCTTAGCCCCAGGCTCCTACACTCCTTGTGGGGCAACACAGGATTAGAAGATGAATGAATGAGGAAAGTCATTATGGAACCTTCGAAGGGAAGGGAATGTTCCCCCAAGCTAGACCTTATTAGATCATAGAGCCCTGCTAGGTGACAGGAGGACGCTACCCCTCCTGGCAAGGCAGCTACCGGGCATGGCTCGAACTCATGACCTCCTGGTCCTAAGTCCGAAGCTCTACCACTGAGTCACCCTGCCCCCTAGAACCTTCAAACAACCCCCCCCAAAAGGTTTATCGATAAATGATGACCCTAAAAATGGTCACTTAATACATGGATGGGATCAAAGAAAGTAAAGTGGAGAGTGGTGCAATGGAATAGTTTGGTGGTTATGAAAATTTTGCCAATGAAGACCTCACTAAAGAAACAACTGATATATTAATTGTGGACTGTGAGAACTGAAATACACACCCAAGGAAGAGGCCCCACCGACGACAAGATCCCCACCCTACGAGGAGGCCACGGGGAGGTAAACTGACACTCCGAGCCGCACTGGCCTACGTCTCCCGCTACCATATGCCCCTCTCCTGCTCAGCCAGACCAACAGGAAGTGAACCGTCCAGGTAGGTTACACTCCTGCCAAGATAGCACTTGCCAGACTTGGGGTGGGACTTGCTTGAATACAGTCCCACATAGGCCCTCGGAAACGTCCACCAGAGTTGTCACAAGAGAAGGAATGACCACCGGTCCTCCCAGTCCTACGGACCCCAAGGGGAGCAGCAGTGCAGTAACATCCACCGGACTTACTGCAGAGGGAGTGTCCACCGGATCTCCCTCTTCTGCCACTCACCTATAGGAGTAGGGGCACAGTAACGTCCACTGGACTTACTGACGTGGGAATGTCCACTGGACTTACCGACGTGGGGATGTCCACTGGACTTACCGATGTGGGAACGTCCACCAGACTTCCTCCGCCCATCGTCCCGGGAAAGGGAGCAGAGCCTTGGCAACGTCCACCGGACCTGCCATAGAGGAGGCATCCACCGGATACTCCTTGGCTGCGACTTTCCCCTAGCAGCAGGGCCATGGTAGTGTCCAGCAGACTTACAGGAGCAGGAATGTCCACCGGACTTCTCTACCCTGCTGCCTCGGGAAGAGTGGAGCCCCAGTAACGTCCACCGGACTTGCCGGGCAGAAGGGACATCCACCAGACTTCCTGCCCCCACTTCCCTGCTTTGGAGCCTTGGCAACATCCATTGGACTTGCCAGGTGGAAGGAGCATCCACTGGATCTCCTTCCACTGCCCCGGAGTGGAGTCCCGGCAACATCCATCGGAGTTGCGAAGAAGAGGGAGTGACCACCGGTTCTCTCTCCTCCACTACCCTGGAGGCTCCTGCCGAGGGACACATCCCTGGCTAGGCCTGCCCCTCCAGAGGCTGAGCGAGACATCCCTCACACTCCCCCTATACCACCCAGAGTGAAGATTGCTCCCCTACAGAGTCGCTGCGGTGGGACATCTGGAGCAGACCTGTCGTGACCCTGGGTGTCCTGTCGTTGCAGCCATCCCTTCAACGCCCCCAGACGCTGACGGACTCCCCGGGACAGACCGATCACAGGTAGATCCTGACGGTCTCCTGACCCGACAAGACTGCAGCCCCCAGTCATTGAGGGGCGCCTTACCGACCCCGGGCCAGGAGCAGCCAGGACCTTCCTGCAGGACTCTCACTACCTCCAAAGGCAGGCACAGAGCCGCCCTCCTCCTAGCCCTGTTTGGCCCCAGTTCTGTGGGCCACCCCACCCTTAAGGGCCCCACCAAGAGAGGCTCGTGAGAGCCGCCCACTACACCACCCTGCAGCCCACATCAGACGACCCCACTACACAGAGGGGAGCATGCCCCTGACGGTCCCCCCTCCAACACCTGGCCGCTACCTGAAACTCCCAGTGTGAACTTGTGCTATATTGTGTGTTGCCCTTGTATGGACCTTAAGCGTTTGTATAGTGCCACGTGTTTTATGTAATACTGTATGTCAAGCTATGGTAATATACATGTAAGACTGGTTAGCCTGTGTTTGTGCCCTGTTCCTCTGTTGGATGCTCTTGCCCTGTCCTGAACCAAAGAAGCCCAAAGAACCCTGCTCGTGTTCTAGGAGCAAGAAGTTGCACTTAAAACACGAAGCATAACAAAATCTAAACAGAACCAGTAAAAAATGTGGGGAAGATATGATAATGTCTATATACAAGAAAATTTGGGGATAAAAATGAGTCTGGGATGGTCTTGAAGCGAGAAGTGAAATTAATGAAGTTTCTGCTAAAAGAGAAGACGCTGAGAGAAGGGTGATAATGGATCGTTAATAATAATAATAATTAAAAAAAACATTAAAAAAAAAGTTTTCATGGTTGTTTGGACTTTAGATCATGCATGAGTGCATGACACCGGTACTCTCGGTGGAGAGAACAGAGGAGGCAGGCTGCTGAACAAGAAGTACAAGTTACACATAATTTTATGGTCTCTGCAACCACCCTTAAATTTCCTGTTCATTCTAACTCTAAAACTGAGATGCTATTTGACTTTTTTTTCTTTGGGAGTTCCAAGGTATAGTTTCTCTGGATTGAGTTAGGAACGATAAGCATACTATATGAAGAAATATCTGAAAACTGCATTTGTTCGAAAACAATAAAACTATTTTCATTATATAGGGGTACACAATGATTTCGTATCACGTACGAAATTTACTTTGATCGTACCAGGCTACCAGCGCTGTGGCCTTCAGCACTGTCGCGTGTCGCCGCACCGTCTTGCCTCGTGGTGATCTTGCTGGACTCGGGGGCCTCCGTAACTAGTGAATAACAGTAACAGACGTGTTCATTTCATAGTCCATGGTTTAAGTTTCCAGCTGCAATCTTAAGGAATACGCATTGGTTTGTCAGTTGGACATTTAGTGGGCACACAGCCGGGTGGTGATGTGCGTGTGTAGTTTTTAGTGCAGTGAATACTTCGTTTAGCCTGGGTGAAAAGTATTTCGCCACAGTTACTGAATTTGTGTTTGTTCAGCCCATAGGAGTAGTTGAAACTTCATTAATACTTTACCACACTGGTGCTGGTCTTCCAAATGCCCTGTTTAAGTGGGTCTTTCACAGGTTGATTTGGATAGGTTAGGGTACTTTTGATCTGATAGGAATTGGGGGCTTTCTAAGTTAGGAGGTGGTTAAAATCATAGGGAGTCCAGGGGGCTTCATCCCCTAGTTGGGTAAGTTTGGTTAGGTTGGCAGGATTGTTGGTTAACAAGCTGCAGCAGGCAGCTGCCTTAAATACCCTAAAATAAGTAAAACTTGTTTGTTCAGTTTATGTTTTATGGTTCAGAATATAGAAGCAGTTACTTCTTTTGCATATTATACTTTCCTAAAACATGTAAGACAGGTGGAATTGCCATCTCCATGTGAAAGGTTTTTTTTTTTAAATTAATAAGGTCCATGCTTGGCAGTGGTGATGATCCCCTGCAGTGTCCATTTACTTGGCCAGGTTTTGAGGTAGCCAGGTAACATGCAGAATAGCCTGTCACTGGAGATTTTTTAGGAATTTGTATAGTTTCACACTTTTCAGTTGGTCAGCCTTTGAAGTGTCGTTCCTTGGAGAGCAAGGCGAGAAATAATACCAAAATTATTGGGTCACTTTGTGGTAGACATATTGTAGGCAGCATCCTTCTTTTTGGTGCATTTGTGATTTTTTTTCTTTTTTTTCCCCCATGCACGTGTGGTCATTGTGTTTAGGCTTAAGGTTGGTAGGTGTAATACTTGCCACCACTCTCTCTAGAGCTTGACACTGAAAGCTTTCACTGTATTTGTCTGCTTTAAAGTTGGGAATATAGCCATTGTTTCTTGAAGTCCCTAAACTTTGAATTTTGTGTGTGAAAGGCCTTTTGGACAGATTCATGTACTGTACTTGTATAGCTTTTCACTTGGGCAGTAAGGGTAGAGGATATTTGCAGGCACAAAAGTACAGAAATGGCATTGATTAGGCGGTTGTGCAGCACGTCCATGAGTGCGAGGGCTGGGGGGCTAGGTTTATGTTGGAAGAGTTGAGGGGTTGTGTTGGACTGGGGTGTATTGGGTCTTGAGATGAGGAGAGGTAGATCGAGATGGTTTTGGCATGTAGAGAGGAGGGGGGCTGATAATTAGGTGCAGAAAGTGAGGTGTTAATGTTGGGGGTAGGGTTGCCAGAGGTAGACCAAAAAAGACCTGAGACGAGGTCATTCAATGTGACCTCAGGGATAAGAGACTGAGTTGGGAAGCTGCCGTAGATTCAGCAACATGGAGAGCTGCCATTATGTGACCAAGGCCGACGCATATTTATAT
>JAGKTI010001839.1:58401-76045 GCA_018397915.1 Birgus latro | reverse complement strand
ATTTTATGCACTAAATTATTGGATACAAAGCATCAAATACAGTAAATGATGTTAATTGCTACCAGAAAAATGGTTAGGTTAGGTTAAGTTAGGTTAGGTTTGGTTAGGTTAGGTTAGGTTATGACCGGACATGAAATTCACTGCTTAAACCTTTTTCATAGCTGGTGCACTTAATAACCATGCATGAAAGAATTAAATTAAAAGCAGGAAATTATGATTAACACAATGTTAGGTTAGGTTAGGTTAGGACCGGACATGAAATTCACTGCTTCAACCTTTTTTCTAGCTGTTTTACTTAAGAACCATGCATGGAAAAATTAAATAGCAAGCAGGAAATTATGACTAACATTTAGGATAATTTTTTAACACATGTACACCATGATGAAAACAGGTTAGGCATGAAAATCTTTATGGTAACCATAGGTTACGTTAGGTTAGGACCGGACATGAAATTAACTGCTTCAACCTTTTATCTAGCTGTTTTACTTATGAACCATGCATGGATAAATTAAATTGCAAGCAGGAAATTATGATTAACATTTAGGGTAACTTCTTAACACATTAACAGCATCATGAAAACAGGTTAGGCATGAAAATCTTTATGGTAACCATAGGTTAGGTTAGGTTAGGAACAGACATGAAATTAACTGCTTCAACCTTTTTTCTAGCTGTTTTACTTAAGAACCATGCATGGAAAAATTAAATAGCAAGCAGGAAATTATGATTAACATTTTTGGTAATTTTTTAACACATGTACAGCATGATGAAAACACGTTAGGCATGAAAATCTTTATGGTAACCATAGGTTAGGTTAGGTTAGGTTAGGACCGGACATGAAATTCACTGCTTCAACCTTTTTTCTAGCTGTTTTGCTTAAGAACCATGCATGGAAAAATTAAATAGCAAGCAGGAAATTATGATTAACATTTTCGGTAATTTTTTAACACATGTACAGCATGATCAAAACACATTAGGCATGAAGTTAGGGTACTTACGAACAAAAAGCGGCCGTCCTGATGTAATAACCCACTCTATCATCTCAGACTTTGACAGGAAGACGTTGCACCTGACACACCTTTCCACTTGAGAATCACCAGCACTTCTCACCAACACTTTCACCAAGTTTTTTTTTTTTATAACTGGAATAACATCACTTCACTGCACTGTACACAACAGTAAATTCCTGTGTGGTCTAGTGACGATCTATGGAGCCTCGTGAACTTCTCAGCAGCAGCTTTCAGCTCCGTTCCACGTACCAACACACCAGCAGCATGTTGTTGTCGATACGAAATCAACGTGTAGCGGTCGATGTCTGTATACTTAGGAGTAAACATCACCTTCCTCTGCATGTTTCGTCTGGTCTTCGATGCGAAATCAGTCGTGTACTGCTGTAGTTTGTCTCGGGACTTCTTGATATCAAACAAGGTGGAGCGAGGGAGGTTGAACTCACGTAAGATGCGCCCTGTTGACCAGCCGGCGTCCACCTTGTCCAATATCTACCTCTTCTTCTCCAGGGTCAGAACCACTCTTTTCCTCTTCTCAGGAGGCGGGGCCATCATCACACACATGATGAAGAAGGTGAAGAGCAGTATCAAGCACTGTAGGAGGTAGGGTATCACCACAAAAGCAATCACTTCGGCCGCCATTTTCGGAGTTGTTCACGAGGGAGGAGGGGAGTGGGTAATGGCGACCGATAGTGGCGTCACGAGTGTAAACAGAGGGGATCGGAGCGCGCAGGAAATTCAAACTGATGCGGTCCCCAAAAATCTAAAATTAATTGATTTTTTCGGATTTTTTTTTTTCACTTTGGGGGTTGGGCAGCCCAGAATGTCCGGTTAGTGAGTATGTCCGGTTATTGGACGTCCGGATATTAGAGGGATATATACATATATATATATAAGTGAAACCAAGGTGCTAATACAAAACGTGACTAATAAAAAATATAATTTTACCTTCTCATATTTTTTCCGTATTTTATCAAGACTTCTCTCTAATTCAATCTTCTTTTCCTTCACTGTCTTGATGTTCCATAGCTTGTCCAGCCCTTCAGCTTCAATGTGAATTTTACTGGCCTCTGAAAGATACAGTCAGTATTAAGAAATGTGTTCCAGTGCATCCCTAACTGGTTCTGGTTCTATCCTGCCAAGTTCATAAGCTTATGCGTTTTCCTTAACATTCTTCATTACCATACCCAACATAATCACCTACCCCATTTCCTTACAAACAAGGCAGGCAGAATCCAGGATACAGAAATCAAAACAGTACGAGTACAGGTATGGTAGCCATCAGTCTGGTGCTCAGTGAAAAAAGTCATTCATTCATTCACTCTCTGACTAATCCCACAAATCAAACTGCTGCAACAATCTGATAATCAACAAATTTCTGCAAAGGTATAAGATATAACCATTCTTGTACCTACCAAACTATAAAGATCCTGCCCATCAACACCCTTCTCTCTCTCTCTCTCTCTCTCACACACACACACACACACACACACACACACACACACATACAAAATCTAAATTACTAGAGATGAATGATTATATTAAAGAGAAGGAACCAAATATTGTTTGCCTAACTGAAAACTAACATCAAGGATATCAAATGACACCCTAAACCTAGAGGAATACAATATATGGAGAAGAAATAGGAGCTTAAAAAGAGAAGGAGGAATTATAATATTAACAAAGAAAAAGCTGCGAGTCAAAGAAATAAAACTAGATACACCCTCACAGGTAAAACTGATAGCAGCAGAGATTAGTACATCTGAAGGGAAATTAACTGCGGCAAATTTATACATGCCGCCAAAATCAAACATATGGGAAAAAAGAGAATACAAAGAACTGGCAGAGAGTACAATTCAAAGTTAAAGAGCATTACTACATAGAATGGAGGAGAAATCAGAAAGAATTATAATATCTGGAGATTTCAATACAAATATAAATTGGAATACTCTAGAAACAAAAAGCCAGGAAAGCTGTTGGAACAAAAAGCTCCTGGACCTTGTGGAGGAGTTTTTCCTAATGCAACATGTAAAAGAAAGCATCAGAAAAAGAGGACATGATGTACCATCAGTACTAGATCTCATATTAACTAAGCAAGAAAATGATATTGACAGTATTATCTATCACCCTCTACTCGGCAAAAGTGACCATGCAGTATTAAATTGCAACTTCAGGATTGCATATGACATAGTTAACAGTAATGAAAGTTACAAAGAGAGCCTTACCTACAAAATGGGCAATTATCATGACCTAAAGAAATACTTCTTAGAAACTGATTGGGAAAAAGAGCTTAGAGGACAAGATTTAATTGTTATATATAGAAACTTCTGTGAACTTTATGAAATAGGGGTCCAAAATTACATCCCTCAGCACAAAGAAACAGAAATGAAAATAAACAAATGGTTTAATAAAGAATGTAAAAAATCAAAAGAAAAAAGAGACTTATGAAAAAGATACAGAAGACACAATAGTGAGAGGGCATATAACAACTATAAACAGGCAAGAAACGAATATACAAGAATAAGGAGAGAAGCCCCAAAACAGTTTTAGGAGGACATCATTAACAAAGGTAGTGATCAACCAAAACTATTTTACAGCTATATCCGAAGCAAAACCAAAGTAAAAGATAAAATACAATCCATTACGGATGAAGGGATCCTCTATACACAAGAGAAAGATATTTGTGAAGTACTAAATATGAATTTCCGATCAGCTTTTACAGAAGAAAATAATTTTGAGAGGGATGATATGAAACATGCATGCCCAAACATATTACCAGATATACAAATATCAGAAAAAGAAATACAGGAGGAGTTAAGTAAATTTGATAAAGGAAAAGCAAATGGTCCAAACAAAATTTCATGTTGGGTGCTACATGAATGTGCAAAGGAGTTGAGTAGACCACTACTGTTAATATTCAAGGAATCCTTGGGTCAAGGTAAACTACCAGATACGAGTATTTGGAAGAAAGCAAACATTGTCCCCTTATTCAAGAAAGGGAATAGACAAAATCCACTCAACTACCGACCAGTATCACTAATCAGTGCTGTAAGTTAGATACTGGAAAAGCTAATAAGAAAAATTTGGGTAAACCATCTAGAAGAACACAATATGATAACAGAAAGGCAGTTTGGTTTCAGAAAGGGAAAATCATGTGTTACTAATTTATTAAGTACTATGACAGAGTTACAGAAACATTACAGAAAAGAAAAGGATGGGTGGACAATATCTATCTAGATTTCAAGAAAGCATTTGACAGAGTACTGCACCAAAGACTTTTATGGAAATTGTACCATCAAGGAGGAATCCGAAGCAAACTGTACTATTGGATGCAGGATTTTCTCAGAAAAAGGGAAATGAGAACAGTACTAAGGGGAAATTACTCATCATGGAGGGAAGTGACTAATGGAGTTCCACAGGGCTCAGTGCTGGCACCAATTATGTTTTTAGAGCATATAAATGACATAGATTATAATATTGGAAATGAAAGCTATTTAACCCGCAAACCGCGGGGTTGTGGGAGGCGGTCCTGGCTCTTCCCGCCGGGGGTAATTCATACTCCGACTGACTTTCTTAAAATATTTGCCAAAAATCTGTTATTTGTCCTAGAATATCATAATTACATGTGCATATGGCACATACCTTCTGCTTTCTCCTGGGATGTTTTTTTTTAGCACTCATCGACTACCGTATGACTTCTGGAGAATTCTGAAGTTGGGTAACAAAGTCTCCAATTTAAACTTTCCCACAGCCCGTAACATGAATACCAATGTCTAATGTTATCACTAGAAACACTATTCAGTTATTTTCAAGTATCCATGCTCCCACAAAAAAACACTGTGAAAGCAATTGAAAATGAGAACATCCCAATCGCACTAGTTCGCAGCTCGTATTCAGTCGTTTTTTATTCATATACGCACTCACACTTTACATTCCTATTACTTTATTACAATTATGTATATCTACAGTCATTTACTGCGTCCCACACAATGTTTTGTTGGGGTACAGGTCACAGGATTTAAAATGGAGGGGCGCAATGGCGACGTCATTACACCTTCAAGGACGACATTCAACTGATTTAGGTACGTATCTGGGTATAAAAGGGTTCAAAATCAGCTGTTATTGTATATGCTATGAAATAAGACGTTGGAAATATTGACAATACATACTAAATTAGGTTTGTCTAGGTGAATATAAATATCACTCTGGCATCTCTTCAAATTTTTTATACTGTATATATTTATACTGTATCTTGAAAGCCCGGGCTAATTAAAAACAACAGAGAAGCACCCAACTGATGGACCTGCAGCGGTGGCATCTTCGCCGTGGGTCCACCCCCCAGAGCTTGTCAAAGAGAAGAGGAGGACAGCATGGGGGCCAAACCACCGCAACTCCCCCCGGCCCCAAAACCTGGGAATGGCTTCGGTCGCCCGAGCAAGTACCACATCTTTCCACACATCACACACAACAACACCGTTTTTTCTACACCGAGAAATTACTCCCCGCCAGTCATTTCTTGACGACTTCTTCTCACCGGGGACACTGAAAGCAACCCTGGACCCACCAACAAATACATATGTCCAACATGCTCAAAACCTATCATGTCGAGCTGACAGACAAAGGGTTCAGTACAGTGCAATTCCTGAAAAAATTGGACCCATTACACCTGCACAACACTTGCATCCAAAAAACACTACACAAACACCTGGACCTGCTCCTCATGCTCCTTCCCCCCACCCACTAAGCCTCTCACCAACCCTGCTCTTACTTCCTCCACACCTCCTCAGCCTAACCCACCAATCCTTCCCACACCATCCAACTCCCTAACCCCTTCTATACCACCACAACCCAGTCCACCCCAACCTTTACCTCCATCACAACCTTCTCCTAACCCTTCCCGTCAACCCACACCACCACCACCCCTCCATGCTGCAGCACCCAACACACATCACACACACAACATAAACATCCTCCAATTAAACATAGATGGCATAAACACAAAAAACCAAGAACTCACACAATTCATCAAACAACACAACATACACATTGCCATCCTACAAGAAACAAAACTACACACAGCACAAAAAACACCTACATTTCATAATTTCACCACCATCAGACAAGACCTGGCCGACGGCGGCGGCGGTGGACTCATCACCCTGGTACGCAAGTCCATCAATTTTTCAGATACCAGTGCACACACAAAGTCACTTCTCCCCCCACATGATACTACAACAGAAACACAATCAATTAAAATATGCACTGGTAACAAATCACACACAACTATTGACAACATATACATTCCCCCCCAGTCATCCCCCACAGTACCGCACAATTACCATCCACCAATACACCATATCACTAACATACCCAGCATCATCCTGGGTGGTGATTTCAGTGCCAAGGCATCAGCCTGGTATGTTAACAACCCTGACACAGACAGAAGTCTGGCACTACAAACCCAGACAGATCATCTTTTCATACTCAATAATCCCAATCAGCATACCCATATCCCACACCAAGCCCTCTTCCTCCCATCATCCCCAGACATCACCTTCTGCTCCCCAAACCTCGCCCCTACAACATCCTGGAGAGTGGTCAGAACCCTAGGCTCAGATCACCTCCCAATCATCATCACTACCAAAACCAGAATCACCCCAGCTGGCCACAGACACACACACACTAATTATAAGAGAGCCAACTGGGAGGCCTTCAGGCTGAAACAGAACAACACTTTGAAACATTAAACAGTACATCCATCACAAACATCAACACCGCTGTGCACACTTTCAATACAATTATACAAAATGCAGACAAAAGACATCCCTAGAGGCAACAGAAAAAGACAACCCCAACTTCACACCAGAAATTCAAGGCCTCATCAGACAACAGGACACACTATGACACTCCCCAACACCCCATACACATGACACAGTACAACAAATACAAGAACTCAACACTCAAACAATAAAATATCAGAACAGCAAACACTAAATTGGAATAATTATCTCCAAACACTTGCAAAACAAACACCAGCAAACTCTACAAAACACTAAACAGAATCACACTCTCCAACAGCAACACTACAGAATCACATGCTGCCATCACAACAACAGACAACATACATTCAAACAAACAACAAGCAAACACTCTCATCAATCACTTTTCACATGTCAGCCACCTAAACCCCCATCGTGACGACCGACGTATCATCTGACGTAAGAGACAGTCCCCACAGACCCAGACTTTGCACCTTTCACTTACAACCAAACAAAGCACATCATCAGCAACCTCAGGCACTCATCTGCCTGTGGACCAGACAACATAAGCAACATACACCTTAAACACCTTGGACCACAAGGCATACAAGCACTCACCAACATATCAAACTACAGCTACTCACACAACATAATACCCAACATCTGGAAGCATGGCATTATCATCACTATCCCCAAACTCAACAAAGACCTCACGTTACCTTCCTCACACCGCCCCGTCACACTCCTCTGCACCCCCTTCAAAGTCACTGAAAGACTGGTACTACAACTAGTTACACCTCACACCCCCCTAGCCCCATCACAACATAGTTTTAGGCCACTACACTCCACAAACACTCTTCTTACGGACCTTACACAGGGAGTTTTTGATAGCATGAATTCAGCTAGGCCACCACACAGAACACTCCTTGTCACACTAGACATTAGTAAAGCTTTTGATTCCATCCCCCGCCACAGCCTCACAAACAAAATATTCAACACAAACATGAACAATAACACAAAAAGATGGCTGGCAAACTACTTAGCAGGCAGATGTGCACATGTAACTTTTGCTGGTCAGTCTTCGAACATCAGAAACTTCACAAATGGAGTCCCCCAAGGATCTGTTTTGTCCCCTATACTCTTTAACCTATAAATGCACGACAAACCCACACCCCACACACCACAGATACACATAGCTTCCTATGCAGATGACATAACACTTACATGTACACACCAAAATGCAAACACAGCCACACACATCCTCCAACCTTACCTCAACACACTACACGAATGGTTCACTGCAAACAGACTCAAAATAGCCCCAGCCAAATCTACAGTGACCCTTCTCACAAACTGGACAGCAGAACACAGTCACATCCCACACCTCACCATAAACAACACTCCCCTACCACACACACACATATGCACACACACACACACACACACACACACACAAAATCCTTGGTGTAACATACATCACTGTCATTTAAACAACACATCACAAACATCAAAAATAATTTAACACCTAGACTCAATGCCCTGAGGTCACTTGCCCATACAACATTTGGATACAACAAAGAAACCACCACCACAGTATACAAACAATATATACACTCAGTGATGAATTATACAAGCCCGGCTTAGGCTCCTAACCTCACTAAAACACACTATAACACTCTTCAGACCATACAGAACAAGGCCCTAAAAATAATCATAGGCTGCACAGCTACTACACCTACATACCACCTACACCAAGAAACCAAAGTCCTCAAAGCCAAGGATCATCTAGACATGAGAGGCACCCAAATTCTTGCTGCAGCCTCTACAAACCCGCAACATCCACTACACTACATGGCAGCACATCCACACACACCAAGGAACATAAAAAAAACACCCAGCACACGATATCATACACAAATACTGTCATCTCTTCCCCCCCGCCCACCTCAGACCAGCTTCCAAAAGCATAGCCATACTCAAATCACTCGCCGCTCCATTCAGTCACTTAAAGACAACACACAGCTGCATGCACGGCCTCTTGATATCCATCCTTCTGAATCCTATCTCCTCTTAAGTTATCAGAAGAGGCTGGATGACTCCATTGCTGATGCCTGTCCAGGATGTAACACAGCACCCCATACAATTAAGCACATCATGGAAGACTGCACTGCACACAATCACCTACGCCAACAACACAACAGACACTCCTTGAGAGCTCTGTGGGAAAGCCCGGTCTCGGCTGTGTCCCTCCTTAGGAATTCGGGGCTGTTCGGCCAGACTGGCTAGGGAACAACTACTACTACTACTACTACTACTACTGACGGCCCGCGGCTTGAGCCATTGCCACCAAGCGTCACGAAAGTGACGGCCCGCGGTTAAGTGGTTAAATATGTTTGCCGATGATGCAAAAATACAAAGGAGAATTACTAACATAGACTTTTGTAAAGAGCTACAAGAAGAATTATATAAACTTGATGAATGGAGTAATACATGGCAAATGGGATTCAATGTGGACAAGTGTCATGTAATCAAGTTTGGTAAAAGTGGGAAAAGACCAGATTGGGATTATAAATTAGGAAGTAAAACCCTATACACATCAGAAAGAGAGAATGACTTAGGTGTGATTATCAGTAACAGACTAACTCCGGCAGACCACATAAATGAAAAGGTACGGAACATGTATACTCTGCTTGCAAATATGAGAATAGCATTCACATACATTAATGAAGAAATGCTGAGGAAGATAATGACATCTTTCATCAGACTAACCCTGGAGTATGCATCAGTAGTCTGGAATCCTCACCTCAAGAAACACATAGATAAGACTGAAAAAGTTCAAAGGGCTGCTACTTGATGGGTACCAAGCTTAACCCCTAAACCGCGGGGTTGTGGGAGGCGGTCCTGGCACTTCCCACCGGTGGTAATTCGTGCTCTGACTTACTTTTTTAAAATATTGGCCAAAACTAGGCTGAGTGATATAAATATCACTCAGGCTTCTCCTAAAATTTTTCATACACTGTATATTTATATCTTGAAAGGCCTGGCTACTTAAAAAGAAAACAGAGGCACCCAACTGACGGCCCACAGTTCGAGCCATCGCCGCCGAGCATCACGAAAGTGACGGCCCGCAGTTAAGTGGTTAAGGGATCTAAGCTATGAAGAAAGATTAGAAAAATTGAATCTGCCAACACCACAGGAGAGAAGAAAATGAGGATACATGATTATGCTATATAAATGCATATCAGGGAAAGAGAAAATAGACATAAATGAATATATAACCTAAGGGGAATTATCAGCAAGAGGACACTGCAAAAAACTGCATAAAAAGAGAGGTGATAAAGACGTACGGAAATTTAGTTTCTCAAATAGGGCAACTGATCAGTGGAATGCACTACCAAATGAAATAGTGTGTCAAAACAATTAATAAATTTAAGGAGATGTATGATAAAAATGGTTTAAGACACGGGACAATACGAGCTTGACTCATTCCTGTAAAATACAATTAGGTAAGAATAATTAGGTAAGAATGAACACACACACACACACACACACACACACACACACACACACATGAAAGGATAGGACAAATATGTCATTTCCGGTGGAGTTCAATTTGGTAGGAATGGTTTGTTGTTGTCATAGTCGATTAAGTCGTACCCAGCTGAGTCTAAATTGGTAGGTGTAAATGGTCATTGTAATTGAGAGGAATACTTCATTGTTGTTATGGTCAATTAATTCAGCTGAGTCCAAACTGGTAGGTATAACTGGTTTTTGTTGTAATCAGTCTTAATCTGCTACAGAGCCAGGGGGGATCCTGCGAGCACTCTCTGCCCATCAACGGCCATGAGATACTATTGTATCCATAGCAGTATCAAATATTTCTCTTGTAAGACAGTGTATTTCTCCTCTCAGCTGTCTGAAGGAGTTATAGTGATGATAAGATGCTTTCTTTAATGTCTTATGTAATTCTGTTTTGAAAAATCCTTTACTGAGGAATTTTCTTGTGATCTGTTGGATTCTAGTAGTAAAATTTTCCAAATTTGTACTTGCCTTTGTGACCCATAGCAATCAAGACATGTATACACCATACGCTGGAACTCTAGGTATGTTTGCCGATAAATTTGGGTATGATATAATTTCAAAATTGTAATCACCTCTTTAATCATAGAGTTTTGTTGATATAACTTTGTTTTCTATTTTTATATTAATTTCCAAACAGCTTGCTTGGCAGTTGTCGGTGTTCTCTTTATTTAAAACTAATGCTTCCAAATAAATTTCTTTTACCCTTTCAGTCATTTCTCCATCATTGTTTAAGGATATTAGAACGCCAATGAATCATCCAGATTTGTTAAATTTCTTCACTACTGAATATTGAACTTTTGACATTCGTTCTACCCACATAAGTATAGATTTGTCATGACTGGGGCTGGGTCTGTTCCCATGGGTATTCCTATGCCCTGTTTGAAAACCCTATTTCCACAAGTAAAAAGGCAGTTTCTATCTATTATCTGATCCTCTGAGAACATCAAGTTTTTGTCATCTCATTTATTTACCCAGTATCCTTTGTGTTCACTACTGCAATCAAATTCTTATTCAATCCATCAAAAGCAACTTCCTCTGTCCATTCCAATGTCTTTTTTATATCCTCATGTTTGATCTTTGTGTATTATGTTGAAAAAGCATATGTTGCTACTTTTCTTGCATTTCCTTTGTGACTGATGGAATCAATCTCCTCTCTGCACATTTTTGAGTTATCACATATCCACACACACACATACACAATACAAACCTAGCAGCAATACCACAACAACCAAAATAAACTGTTATGAACATAAACATGTATCTAATGGATATCCAGATACAGCACATTGCATACCATATACATATGCTGTAATTACACATGGTTCACTCATACTACGTAGTAGTTCCAACTCAGATGCACAATTACATCTGTAATTGTAAACAGTAGACTGTTATGTTTAAAGTTAGTACCCCATAATATTCCATTTACTACAGTGGGAATTGTTGTAGGAATGTTTTGATTAGCTACAACTTTATTGTCATCCCTTCTGTCACAATATCAGTCTTAGATATCAGAACTTTTAAATCAGAGCTTAAAGATAGCAGAATGGAAAAAAAAACTGCATTAAATATACAGTACTGCAATTGCAAGGACCATAACACTACTATACTTTTACCCTAACCTGGCCCAGACTTCTTTCCCTTTGGCAACCAAGTTCACGTAGCTGGATGGCAGAGACAACACTATGAGTCTATGGCCTTCTCATAACACTTCCTCATAAGCATTAACATATTCTAGAGCTAATTTATTGTTACAAATCTGCATCTGAGATGGACAGATGGCAATTTCAGACTAAGATAAAATGAGAAAAGAATTGTTATTATACAACATTACTGACACATACAGAATTATCCTGGCTATTTTTAATGTAAAAATTAAAAATATGAATACTGTATATCTCCTGATGAGAAACACTTATTCCATCACTCACTATAAAAAGGTACAACTGCTTAATATCTTGTGACGACAACACAATCACCCACAAATATAGTCTTATGTTATAGTGTAGCTCTGACTGAGAAAAGCCTTCAACACAGCACTTCAGATGGTTATGTAGACTGAGGCATATTTGAAGGTGTTTGTAAAATTCAGCCCCTCTGGCTCCATAACTTATACTCTTTGTGTAGGTAGTACACTGGCAAACTGAAATGCACCACTACTACTGTAATAGCATCAGCATCATCTGTATGATCAAATGAATGACTGGGCCTCTCACAATATTTCACATCTAAGATCTCTTGATGAACTGTAACATCATCATCATCATCATCCAGACCTCCTTTCCCACCCTGGTACAGACAACCAAAGTTTGCCCAATCCAATGGGCCACGCTTCCATTCACTCAGCATTCAAGACCCCAGAATCCTGGCTTTATCTGATATGCCAAAAACATCCACCACATTCTGCAGCTTCACGTAAATGTATCCAATACAGTCAATCCAAACACTGTCACATTTAAAAAGGGGTGCCAAATCCCTGATCATGCACTTTTTCCTACAACATTCATCCAGCCAACTTGATCTCTTGTCAGTCCCCTAGCATCACCGACTTCCATATCTCTCTTCCTCACACACTAATCCATCATATCTTTCCACCTTCTCCTTGGTTTACCTCGCCTCCTCCCTCCTTCAAATTCGCTCAGATATACCTTTTCCACCACTCTATTGTTATCCATTCTCTCCACATACCATACCATCTCTGTACACTCTATTCGATTCTGGTGTCCACAGACTTCCTCATTCCACATCTTTCACAAATCACATTATTTCATATCCTATCCCTACTCAGTACTCCACATACATTCCTCAGCAGTCCCATCTCCAATCCTCTCACTCTTGACTTTTCATTTTCATGCCACACCATAGTCTCACATCCATATGTTAAAGTTGGCACTAACACTCCTTCATGTAACCCTTATGCAGCTACAATACTCAAGCCTCTGTTACTTATCAAGGCCTTCATAGCACCAGCTACTTTCCTTCCTTGTGTCACTCTATTTTCCACTTCTTTTGCACATTTTCCTCACTTTTCTATCACCATACCCAGGTATTTGAACTCTCTCACCCATTCCGGTCTCTCTCCATTCATTGTAACATCACACTGGGAGTCACCTTCTCTTTCAATAACCATCACTTTACTCTCTTCTATGTTTACTCTTAAGGCATGATGCTTGCTGACATCAGCAAAACTCTGCACTAGTCTACCAAGTTCTTGTCTGGTATTTGCAAGTAGTACTGCATCATTAGGATACAACAAATCTGAGATATTCCATCCACCACCATTCATTACCAACGCCATCCTCTCTCCATTACACGTGTTTTTGCTTCTCCCATAAAAACTCCTGACAGCACCTAGCAGCTTACCATCTACACTGTACATGCGCAAAACCTTCCACTATCCTTCTCTGTCTACTTTGTTGTATGCTTTTTCCAGATCCATGAATGCCATAAACACCCTATATATAGTCCTTCTCACAAGCCTTCTCCACTATCTGTCTTACTGCAAATATTTGATCCATACATCATCTGCCACTCCTAAAGCCACTCTGTTCATCACTCACTAGGACTTCTGATATCTCTCTTACTTTCTCTAAAATAATTCTTCTATATACGTCCCTACCACACTCAATAAACTTATGCCACAATAATTCTTGCACTCACTTCGCTTACCTTTATTCTTGTACAGGGGTACAATCACAGACCTTTTCCACTCTGCTGGCACAGTTTCACTCATCCATGCCTTCTTACATATCTGCAACAAGCACTTCATTCTGCTCTCTCCACTACACTGAAGCATCTCTGCATACACCTCATCAACCCCAGCTGCTTTCCCATTTTTCAGCAGCTTCAAAGCGTTCTTCACCTGTGTGAGTGTCATGTTTGCTGGAATTGCATTCCTTCTCTGCACACCCCCAAAACCAATCATGTTTACAGTAGTTCTGCTCTCTCTATTCCCATTCATCAGGCTTCCCAGATATTCTTTCCATCTGGCCCTTACTTCATCCCCATGGGTTAATAATCTACCACTTACATCCTTAACACTTTCACATTCCTTTCCACAGTCACTTCTACATTTCCGGACCTCTTTCCAGAATAACTTCCTATTTTCAGAGTAATTTTCATTCATTTTTCTTCCTAGATCATCACTTACCTCCTTTTTCCTCTTCAGTAGTCTCTTTATGTTTTTCTTGCTCTCAATATATTCAGTTCTTATTTCAACTGAACCCTGTCCTGTAACCACTCTAGCCACTTCTTCCTCTTTTCCTCCACTGATTTCTTAATCTATTCATCCCACCATGCTGTACCTTTCTCCTCTGTTGTTACTCTTGCCACATCACACACTGCTTTGGCATTCCTAACTAAGCAATCCCTATATGCATTCCACAGGCTGTCCAGATCCATTTCATTCCAATTCACTAATTCTAACTCCTCCCCTACTTTGGTACTGTATTCATATGCCATTTCTTTGATCCTCTGCTTCTAGACTTTCAGTCTTTCTCCCCAACTGCTCCTCTCTCTCCTGGTCCACCTCACTCCTCTCAGCTTGATCTTACATACCAAAATCATATGATCTGACAGACCTCCACATTGTCCTCTCACGGCCCTTATATCAGCAACCTTTCACCATCATCCCCATTCCCTCTATACCAAGTATTTTTATGCACATCTTTGTGTCTGAATTACGAGTTAAAATGCACACCCTCCTTTCCTGACATATATCATTCAGTTGCTTCTCATTATCCTTTTTTTCCCAGTACTCCATTACAACCCATTATGTCATCCTCAGGACCAGTACCTACTCTTCCATTCATATTGCCCAATATGATCACTTTATAGCTCCTGGGGATTTCTCCCACTGCTTCAACCAGCTCATCCCAAAACTTGTCTTTCCCTCTCTCACTCCTATCCTCACATGGTGCATACGCTACAATCACAGCCACTTTCACCTTCTCAAACTTGAACTTGACATACATACATCTCGAGCTGACACATTTGTATTCTCTCATTCCACTCTGCCACACCTCATTCATCAACAAAGCAACTCTTTCCTTGCAACTTCCTCACCCAATCATGCCCGACCTCACAACTTTACACCCTCCCACTCCTCTACTTCACACCCTTTCATCTTTGTTTCACACAATGCCATCACAGCATATTTGCACTCTTGAACACATTCACCACTTTGGCCCTCTTGCTCTCCTCATTCACACCTCTCACAGTCCACACAGTCATGA
Organism: Birgus latro; assembly: GCA_018397915.1. Lineage (NCBI taxonomy): Eukaryota > Metazoa > Arthropoda > Malacostraca > Decapoda > Coenobitidae > Birgus > Birgus latro. Next base: position 60,466 of record JAGKTI010001839.1, on the reverse strand, counting down.
GAATCTGCCCATTTGGTTGGGGCACTGGGCAGGTACTGGGCCCTCTCAGGCTCTTCGAAACATTTGCCATGATTAAATGATTTTAGATAGGAGACTCTGGGGGACACTTAACCCAGCCAAAAACCCTGGTTATATGATTACCACCCAGTGTAGTAAATGAATTCAGGGGTACAGGAAACCATTTGGTTTGTCACTCAGTGCAGAAACCATAAAATCCCTACGTTGAGTGAGTGGATGATGGGTGCCCCCACCTACCACCAAGATAATACCTGTAATATATGAATATAAAGTAATGGATCAAAAATAAACCAAAAATACACTACCCAGATTCAAACAATATGTAAGCAGCTTTTTTGCTTCTCCAAACATGAAAAACACTTAATTAAACCCCAACAATAAAAGAGGTTTTTAAAATAAACTAAAAAATACATCATCTGCCTTCAAACAACACACGAGTGAAAATCGTGAAAATCTAACTGTAACACTATTGTACTGTATTTTCTTTTCAGAGGTGCATGTTCCACCTCTGTCTGTGAAACTGGATATGCTTAGTAAATTTTTGTTTTTAAGTTAAAAATAAATAAATAAATAAATAAATAATCTACTGCAGCTCAATTTTACCATCCACCCCAGATGAAAATAAGGCATTAAATCTTGATAAAATCCTACTGAAAGTACCTTCACTAGTACAAGCTGAGAAGTGGTCACCTCAGCATGCAATGAAGTTGGATAACTATAGTATATACCAGGTAATTACCTACAATAAAGGCAGATTTCCCTTAGCCAGTTAAATGTATATACTGAACATGATCCTTTCCCTGTGATTGGTAATGATCTATCTATCTATCTATTGCCAGACGCCTCAATCCCGAACGGGGTGACCACAAACAAATCGCCTCCATGTCACTCTGTCCCCTGCCATTTCACTACCACGCTCCCAACTCACACCCCCCTCTCTCATATACCTCTCCACTCCATCCCTCCATCTCATCCTCGGCCTCCCCCTCCCTCTCGCCCCCTCCACCTCACTCACATACACTCTCCTCGTCAGTCTTTCACTCTCCATCCTCTCCACATGCCCAAACCACCTTAACGTGTTTCTCCTAACGCTTCCCATCGCGTCCTCAACCACACCACACTTCCTCATTTGTTAGTCTGTCTCTCCATGTGACTCCACATGCTCCTCTCAAATAACTCATTTCCACTGCTCTCACTCTTGACTTCTGTCCTTCCAACAGGGTCCAAGCTTCACTTCCATATGTCAGAGTTGGTATCACAATACTGTCATGTAACAACTTTTTCACTTCCATGCTCACCTCCCTGTTTCTTATCACTGCTTTCAACGAACCAGCAACCTTCCTTCCCTGCTGTACCCTTTCGAGCACTTCACCCTCCAGACTACCATCCTTACTCATCACACTGCCCAAGTACTTAAATTCACTCACATTCTCCATNATACACTCTCCTCGTCAGTCTTTCACTCTCCATCCTCTCCACATGCCCAAACCACCTTAACGTGTTTCTCCTAACGCTTCCCATCGCGTCCTCAACCACACCACACTTCCTCATTTGTTAGTCTGTCTCTCCATGTGACTCCACATGCTCCTCTCAAATAACTCATTTCCACTGCTCTCACTCTTGACTTCTGTCCTTCCAACAGGGTCCAAGCTTCACTTCCATATGTCAGAGCTGGTATCACAATACTCTCATGTAACAACTTTTTCACTTCCATGCTCACCTCCCTGTTTCTTATCACTGCTTTCAACGAACCAGCAACCTTCCTTCCCTGCTGTACCCTTTCGAGCACTTCACCCTCCAGACTACCATCCTTACTCATCACACTGCCCAAGTACTTAAATTCACTCACATTCTCCATTTCCTTCCCATCCAATCTCACTGTACACTCACTGGCTTCACTTCTCTCGAAGACCATCACTTTACTCTTCCCCACATTCACCTTTAGATTCCGTTTCTTACACACTCTCCCAAACTCATCTACCAAGCCTTGCAGCTCCCCTTCGTCTTCACTCAACAACACAGTATCATCTGCAAACAACAGTACAGG
>JAGKTI010001839.1:36810-53446 GCA_018397915.1 Birgus latro | reverse complement strand
GTCCTCTCTTCTCACCACTCGCCATGTATACCTATGGATCATTTTGTGCCTGAAGAGGGTATTAACTACCACCAACCCCCTCCCAGCACAAATGTCCACTAAAGCACTGCCATTCTCATCCATCTCTGCAGGCACACCCCACTCACCAACCACTCCATCCACCTTCTCATTCCCCACTTTTCCATTCATATCTCCAATCAGAAATGATAACTTATACATATCTATATCCACACTCGATGTGGTAGCTCGATCGGTAGAGAGTTGGCTTGCAGTCCCGAGGGACCCAGGTTCGAATCCTCGCTGGGGCAGGGAACAGTTTAAGGATTTGAATTTCATTAAATCAGGCTTTACTGATCTACCAGAAGACCCGCCGACATGTCGTAAAAATAACCCCGCTAATACCAATACACCAGTCCTGTATGAGACAGCCCTAGCATGTATTCAATATGGACGGTGGGTGTTAGTGCCGAAGTGGTGACATGTAGAGGTGTATGGTATGTAGGAGGACGGATGGGCCTTGATAGCAGGCTGAAAAGCCTATGCCCAGAGTCGGACACATAAAAAAAAAAAAAAAAAAAAAAAAAAAAAAAAAAAAAAAAAAAAAAACATGTAAGTTATCGGATTCAATAAATACACTTCTTTCACCAGTACAAGCTGAGAGAACCATTGTTCTTGGCTTGAGTGCTATGAGTACATATGGACAATGCACAATTTCTGTATCGAGTTATATGGACACTTCTCCATTTTCAGTTTTCACAGGAAATGAATATATCAATGCTGTGCTGATCATACTACTAATTACACTGTGTTTGCCATTATCATTAAAACTTTAAGTTTACACACTAATGTTTTATATCCCTTCATCTAAAGAATTTCTGGATTTGCATTTTCTCTCTTATATCCAGATTTTCTGTGAAAGCAGCAACAACAGTAAGATTTCTTGGATCTGGATGACTGCATGGAAGACCTTTGTTTTTCTAACTGTCACTCTGACTACCCAAACCTTTTTACCTGGGTGACTTGCTCACCTGGCAATAATCAGGTAATTTGGCAAACTTCCTCAATTACTTGTAAATTGCAGTTAATGTGTACTGACAGTTGTTCAACTGAAACTGGTTGTTGACAGACAGCAGTTCATTCATAAATTACATATCACAGTGTATAAACAAATAACAGAATTAAGACTAATTATATTCCACTCAACCTAAATTAAAATTTAAGTGAAATTCTAAGGTACAATCTAATGGCACTCTATCTTCAATAAGAGCTCATGGACATTTTGCAGGTGTGGCTCCTCCTACTGCAGTGCCTCTGGGTGGATGTTCTAAACATTATGACCCTCAAAGAGGCCCCATGCCTGTACCAGGGACTGAGTGGAGGCATCTCAGTTGTTTCCTGAGCGTCACTGGTAATAAAGGGGACATCTTGGAGGACAAGCCATCAGTCAGCCATGTTGATGAAAATGAGGAGAAATCTGGAGTGGATTTGGCTTTATGTGCAAGTTTTGCTAGTTAACATTAATAGCAGACATTCTGAGGAGGATGGGAAAGAAGGTGCAAGGTGGCCTGAAAGAGAGTTTGCCTGGGACAGCACCAGGGGCAGGTGACCCCTGGGAAGTGAGGACTTGAAAGATAGGGCCTTGGTCAAATGGTCCCCTCTCTCAGCAGAAACAAAAATGTTCTGTTTGCTCTACCAGAGTTCCATATATGCACCTCCAAGTGGGGAAAGCATAGATCCAAATGCTCCACAAAAGAGTAGCATAACTTGTACATGTCTCCCTGCAAATGTTCACCTGAAAGTTCCATGCTGCATTGTTTGTAGGTCTAAAAAGGTGGTAGTATGTCATGCTGCACAGCTTCTTGTGAAATCCACACATTTGGGTTTTAGCTGCATGGTGATCTCAATGAATAGCATAACAGTTCATTTAGCAGCAGATGCCATGATTCTCTGGTGACAGCAATCATCAATTATCATGATCTTTAGGCATTTCTTCAAAAGAACAATTCTCTTTTGATAACTTTCTTCTGGTATCCTGGTTGCAGATGCCAAATTGATCATGCCAGACATGGTCTTGAAAAGAGCCAAAATCGCAGGTGTTCACCATCTGTCTCAAGCATGCAACAAATGCATGCACTGAATGAACTTTTGGAAGGTTTGGTGTTTTTTTGTTTTCTAAAATCTCAAGCTAAAAATAATATAATTCCTCAAAACAATGAACTCAGTGAATAATGTTTTTTGTACACCTAAATGGCAAAAATATCCTATTTTTAAACTTATATTCTACTCAAGAATGACATCATTGCAAGTTTCTCAGTCTGCAGCACCTTCAACCACATCATTCCATTTGCAACACATTACTCACTCCCATTTGCCACAAAAAAAAAAAAAAAAAAAAAAAACTGCTCCAGTCATTCAAAGTAAGATGTTCATGTCTCTGAAGGCAAAGTAGCAAGCATCTGTAACACCTACAAGAGTAGCCATTATGAAGACACCTGATTTCTGAATGACAGCACCTTGTACTGTTCGGTACAATATTCACACAGTCAACAGATCTTATGATCATTCTTCACCACAGACTCATCATTTTTGCCACTAAATGCTGTTTGCAGGTGGCACTTCATAATACAGTATTCTATATACTGTACTGGGAATTATAATAGGCCCTCTTTAATTAGCTCATGGCCTCATTGCCTTCCTGCTTCTGCCTCCACAGCATTTTCAGATTTAAGGTACCCTTACCATAAAGTCTAATAATGGAAGCTAGTAGTAAACATTATCATTCAAGTACTGTAAAAGACATGCACATCAAAGGGAAGACAGTTTTTCTACTGAAGCTTTAACCTCTACTTTAAGCTGCCTCTAACTGAGTGGGCAAGAACACCCTATAGAATGCCATATTAATGAGCAACTGATAACATAAATGGAACAGGGTCAACTTGGGGGTGGCATCCTAGAAAATACCACAGTAAGATATGACACATCCACTTTTATATAAATATGCTTTTAGACTTTCATTCCTTGTTAGAAAAATCCTCATTACACAAAAAAAATTGGTAGTTTCCACTATAGGGTAAATATGGATATAGTTATGCATTCTGTAACTATCAAGATTGAATATTCAGAACACTGCTGGAGGTGGCACAAATCAATTATTGTATTTTCAGTCTTAATAGCAATATAACAGGATACATTATTCAACAACATTAGTAACATATATAACAGTGACAAACTCCATCAATAAGCGTGAAGCCAACATGAAATAGATTAACTACTGCCTTGCTTTCTGGAAAACAGTTTGCTAGTAAATGGAAGTCTTGCTGGCAACCTCACACACTAAAGGTGGATAGTAAGTCCCAACTTTGCTACTGAAGCTGCCAATGATGTAGCTGTTACTGTTATTCTTGCTGTTATTGCTATTGCGGTCCACAATTCAACTCACATGAAACTGACAGACTGCAGCAAGCTGGCTACTCAAACACAGTGGTCTTCGAGATCTTTTGATGAAGTTATAACAGTTGTGCAGTACAACTTGCTAAGTGTTACCATGAATGAAAAGATAATAATTATGTAGTACCATTATCTTATTCAAAGTATATTTTATCAGTCCACAGTTTCAAATGCTATGAAATATTGTTGTAATATGTGGAAATGTTGTTGTAATATGTGCAACAGTCCTACTTTGAACATATTGTGTAGATACTCTCAAGCATCTTTGGAATGTCTAGCAACATTGGCCAGGATGGTCGAGCTAGTCAATAATACTGTACGTAAGCAAATAGAGAGCCGAAGTATGACCACATTATCATGACAACCGTCGTGCTGGTTCAACACAAACATCCGGCAAGGGGCTTTTACAACGTCATCTCTTGTTTCTTTCTTCTGGGAGGAAAGCAGTTACTATGTAAGTATGAAAACCACTATAAATGTATTCATATACTGTATCAGCCGTCTCTTGCTTTAGTGGTGTAATATTAGGTACAGTTAAGACTAGCATCACAGAAAGTCTACAAAACTAGCATGTCTGGAATGTGTCAAGTTTGGCTGCAAACTTTTTCTTAATATATACCTTTTCTTTATTTTATGATAATATTCATCACTGCTGGCAGAAAGAAAGTTTCTTTATGCAAGGATTTCAGTTTAGCAGATTCTTTTTTTCTTAATCAGACATAATACTCGAAAGAGTCTTTAAAACTGTTCTTCTTTATGCAAGGATTTCAGTTTAGCAGATTCTTTTTTCTTAATTCAACATAATACTTGAAAGGGTCTTTAAAACTGTTCTTCTTTAAAATTGTTCTGACACTGAAATAAAAATGGCAAAAAAGAATTCCAGGGTGGAGAAAACATCCAAAAAGGGAAAATTTATGCCTGAACGAGTAAGATACTGAAATACAGTCAATACCAGCACATCTCAAGTGTTATGCAAACCTCTTGGTAAAATAGTATGGAAGAGTTTTATACCTTCTAAAGCAGAATACAGTACTAATGATGGCACTGACTAAAGCAATCATTCATCATACCACTAGTCTATCACTTAATGTAACCTAACCAGACTAAATCAGCCTAGGTAATAATCTTGGTGGAAGGTGGCGGCAACCATCATCCACTCACTTGATGTAGTGCTGCCTACTTCTTCCTTCACTTTTACCATTCTTTGTCTGTATCTGCCCTCCTCTCTTCCTATTTCTCCCTTCTTTCCTGTCACTTTTTATTACTCTTCTTTCCTCTTCAGGTAGCTTTACATTGAGTGACAAGCCTAACAGTTTCCTGTAAGCAGGAAACCATTTACAACGCTGGGTGGTAACCATGTAACCAACCCGTATGTGTTCCCTACGTGCCAACAAGTGGGTTGGTGGAGGGTTAGTGCCCCTCCCTGTAAAACAACTAAGTCAACTGGCCATCCCTTATGGGATAATGGCGTCTAGCTATAGAGAGACAGATAGTAACTAACCTCACCTACTGCTTGTGCTAACTCAACCAAATCAAAGTTTGATCTAATTAACACACACTGCCACTAGACCTAACAAACACAGACTGCCACTAGGTCTAAATAACGGAGTGCCCTTAGACCTAACACAGACTGCCATTAGACCTAACACAAACTGTCACTAGACATAAGGAACACAAACAGTCACTACCCCTCAGTAACACAAACTGGCACTAGACCTAACTAAATAAAAGTCTGACCTGACCTTTCTTACTGTAGCTTTACCTACAAACAAAACCTACGGGAACCTACAGAACCTGAAGTAATAGAAAATAAATCTTAAATTGGCTACTGGGCACACAGTGTATATACAGCAGTGTGACCCGGTGAACATACTGTACTATGGCAAAAAGTACAATCAGATAAAGCATTTGGTAACTGGTACAGTACTAAAATATCTGCTAGACTGACAAGCACTATTGCTTAACTCAGGGTTTTCTTTCAAATTTATACTGTACTGAATTCTAGTGTGCTGTCTATGTGTCACAGAATCAATGTCCAATACTTATCTTATGATAACACAGTATATTCACCGACTTAAGCTTTGCAAGTCACAAAAAAAAGAAAAAGATGGCTACATAAAGAAACTTAATATCTGCCAGCAATGATAAATTAAATACTATCACAAAATAAAGGAAAGGTATATATTAAGAAAAAGTTTGCAAGCAAACTTGGCACTAGTTTTGTAGACTGATGCTAGCCTTAACTTACCTAATACTGTAGTACACCACTGGGGTAAGAGAAAGTTGATATATGAATACATTTATAGTGGTTTTCACACTTAAATACTGACTGCCTTCCTCCCAGAAGAAACAGGAAACAACACTGTAAAAGCCCCTTGTCAGATGTTTGTGCTGAACCAGCACAGCGGTTGTTATGGTAATGTGATGTCACACTTCGGCTGTCTATATAGGACTGTTTAACTCTGCTTTTTTTTTTTTCCCCCCTGCTGTTTACTTTTTATGGTTGGTAAGTTCTGCTGTGCAATATCTCATGTTACTGAAGGATTATCAGTATTTGACAGTGAGGCACTGTACTGTACTGTACTGTGAGAAGCAGTAAGACAGTAAGGGCAGAGCGGATTTCTTAACAGTTGTATTTTGTCATGTCAAGGGAAGATACATCTGGTTAGTAACTGTGTTGTAGTGTTAGGGCAAAAAACTATGGTGAGGGTATTGTGGACTTTGTGGTGTATTTTATATTGTGAGAATGTGGTGCATGAGGTGTGTTGTGGAGTGAGAGGCATTATTATAAAAAGGATTAATTAGAAGTTCAAGTCTGTATTGGTATTGAATAAGTGAAGTATAAGGGCCACACATACTGCTCTGTTGTTTGTGAATAAACATCCCCTGTCCCCCCCCCCCCTGTACAGTGAGGTGTCCCAATATATGAGAATATGGCTGACAAAATACACCAGATTTTGGAAATTTCACACATTAGAAACCACTGAATCAATGGAAATAAATGTATATGGTCAACACTTCACCCTATCTTTGTCTCTTACAGTAATCCCCCATTACTGACAATCATATTAAGAAAGACTTTTGCTCAAAGAGAGATAATAGAACTACGTACACCGTCTGCTAGGTAGCACTCCATTTATAACACTGCAGGATCAGCAGCCAATTTATTGGACCTGTCCGCTTGTTGGCCTTCATAAGTCTTGACAGTTCGTAAAATCTGCTCCTTGTTCTTGAGACTGCTCCTCGCTGTCGATTCACCTGAGCTAAGTTCACATCCAATGTCTGAGTTCCATTTACCTTTCTTATTCAACTCTATAACCTTCATATTCAGCTTCAAAGTGATCCTCTTATTCTTGGAGCGAGGCAGTGCATCCATTATGTAACAGGTGAGCGAGAGCAGGCCTTGTACAGTGCTAAAAACACCACAAAATGGGAGTGCAGCATGGGCAGACACAGACTGTGAGTCTTGAGACCTGACTTGTGAGAAGCCATAAGGGGTGGCTTTGGATACTATCATTTTGATCAGGAAGACCATTTTCCCTTGCATTCAGACGACAAATACGCATTTCAGAGTCACATTTCACATACTGTATTAAATTTTTTTTTTTTCCCTGAGTAAGGTTCACATATTAGGTGTTTCGCATACTGTACTGAGATTCCGCATATTGGGAGACCCCACTGTGTAAGCTCTATAAGCTCCAATAGAAATAAAATGTGGACTAATGCTTGTGAGCACAACTGTACTGCTCTGTGACAACTACATTATCCGTTACCATTCAAGAAAGTATCAACATACAGGCATTCCTCACTTAACATACAGGATGTGTGCTGAAATTTCTGCTACTTCAAATGAAGCAGCTTTTCTGTAAAGCACATGCTTCTGGGACAAAGTTGCTGGGAAATAAAATAAATAAATAAGTAGCTCATATCTCATTTCAAAGTAAGTTTGAACTGAATATGTCTACCCTTAAATTAAAACTGCAGTTAATTAATGAACCACTAATTACAAAATAAGTGGGGAATACCTGTTTATAACATCCATACACCAATCTAGTTCTAATATACCTAAGGTGAGAGATCCTTCCTTGTCCTTCTCTGGTCTGTCCTCACTGGGCTTGGTGCTCAGGTGAACCTTGGCTGTGATGGAGTTCTGCCGACCTGTATATCAACATGTCATCTCAGTTCCAGTTCCATAAACAAAGGTTAAATACACTAAAAACCTGTTTAAGTATGTCCAGGAAATTGTTGAAGCATATCTGGAGAAGTCTGATGAAAGTAAGAGTGTTTCTGACTGGAGATAGCTGTGGTAATGTGGGAAATGCAAGAGCAAATGGGATAGTTCACCAGTGCAGTGTACCAAGTACCAACTAAAGTGGATCGAACTGGTAGTGCTTTGTTGGACAATTGTACCAAGAGATGGTTAATGACAGTCAATACCTTCTTCATGCAAACAATGATCAACAGGTTCACCAAGAGAGTAACAAGTAGGAGGGATGGAGAGTTAACTGAACATATGGCAATGACTTTGTGTGTGTGTGGGGGGGGGGGGGTAAGAAGTTGAAATAAACCAAATTATAAAATGGAAGGATCAAGAAGTAGGACTAGGTGATAATGGGGTGGAAAACTAAAATATAAGAATGCTAGTAAAGAAACTACAGAAAGTGACAAGATGGAGATAGCACTTTAATGCAATACTGAATGTAGAGAATGAAAGTAGTGCTAGTATAAGTGGTTGGTGAATGACTATAAGAAAAGAGACAAGAAAGAAGGGATCAGTAAGTGAGAAGTGTTACGTCTAATGGAGAGTGTGTGGCCAAATGTAGAGAGAGAGAGAGAGAGAGGGGGGGGGCTAAATGAATCTGGAAAGTATACAGATTGGCTTGGGAGAATGGCAAGTCTGTCAAAGGACTGGAAGGCAAATGTAATACTTTCCTTGCATAAGGAGAAAGGGAAAAGACAAGTAGCTGGCAATCTCAGGGGTATTTGTCTTCTAAGTGCAGAGGGTAAGATATATTGGATCATTGTCAACAATGATGGAAAGAAATGAAGGAACAGTAAGTGAAGAACATGGGAGTTTCAGGAAGGAAACGGGGGGGTGTAGGGCAGATTTTCTATCTCAAGTGTAAAACAGAAAAGTATTTATGGAAGGGAAAGAAGGCATGGGCACAGATCTTAGGGGGATGGAGGTGAAAAATCCCTCCCTACAACTGGATTGGAGGGATATCTTATGTAATCATCCTCCCCTTACAATTCAAGAAATACAGAAAAAAAAATAATTAAGCCTATGGTTACCCTCAAAATACTTAGTCTTTCTACTAAAACTGCAGTTACTTTAAAAGCATGAAAACTGACTCTCCAGAACATGTTGCAACATCATAAAATGTAAGTTAACCCGAGGCGTCCTGTCGATGAACGGGTACATTGCAACGTTTTGTCACGGTGACACCCATCGACGTACCAGTACGTTATGCAATTGCAAGGTCAGTCATTTGCACATTTTTCAAGTTTCACTGGTGATTAATGGTGGCATATGTGGGAGACCTTCCTCTATCAGCTGTCAAGTGGGGATACTGCCTGGCCCCACCTGACCCCCCTCCCCCCCACACTCAGCAATTCACCTGTTAGCAGTGACCTGGCCAGTAAAGACATGTCGCGCCACGGTACCTCTCCAATGACGAAAATCACGGTGAAAGTGATTCCTGAGGTGGAGGACAAAGAAATAAAGAAGCTTGAGGAAGAAACAAAGAGATGTGATGAGGCAGCAATGTCAAAAGGGAAGGTGCCATATGTGGATGTGTTTGCAACTAAACAATACTTATATTGCCTATAATGAAAACCAATACAGCCTTGTACTACACAGAAATTTGTACCAAATGAATAAATAAATACGTAATTTAAAGTGGCTTGAATTAGTTAACCCTCCCACAGTTCATTTTCTTTGAAGCCAGGTACCCTGAGAGAGAATGAAAAGCTAAGGCTGACTGTCACTTGTAGCAACATTTATAAGCTCAGGAGGGCGATTTCTCTATGAATTTTCGATGTTTCTCACCAAAAGTGGAGGTTTGAGCCCCCCCACCCCCCAAAAAAAAAAAACGGAATTGCTAGGGACTGGGGGGTATCGAAGGTGGGAAATTAGTCGGGACGTGACGGGTTAATCCAATGTAGTAAGTCATGGTTTAAAAACTAGTCCAAGTTTGATGATGGAATGGTGCCAGCTTTGGCAAGTAATAAATTGTGCTATTTTTCTTAACCTCATTCTACCTAACTGACATTTTGCCTACTTTAACTGAGTTTATATATATGGAGTTGTATCTGTTCACTTCTCTTGAAAGTGACCCCTTTCTTTTCTCTAAGTAGCCCTACTCTCTGGTCTCAGAAGTCATCCCCCACCCCCACCCCAGCATTTGAAATAAATCCGTGTCCTTCACGGACCAGGAGAAAGCACATGACAAACTAAACAGGCATGAAATATAAAAAGTGATGAGAATTTACAGAATACATGGGAAACTGCTGAATGCTGTCAAGGTATATATGAGAGTGAAAAGGCAACTGTATGTGTGAAAGATGAACTACGAGGTCTGTTCAGAAAGTATTCGACCTTAGGCTCTTAAAAAAATAAATAGCTAACCTGCTGAGCTAGGACACTATCCCCTTCAAAGCAGGCCCCTTCTGACTCGACATGTTGTTTTGGAGCTAAAAAAACAGTCCTGATGACCTTCTGGGTGAAACTGGTTTCCCTTGTAATTTGCCCATAAGGTTATCAGTAACTGTAACTCTGTAGTTGTTCCAGTTTGGAACTATGTCCATATAGTAACTTTTGCTCAGAATTCTTTCATCCATAATTTTGAAAGGTTATGCCATTTCCTCCCAGGACACTCTGTATATACAAGGCCCTCATCTGGCACTGGTAATATAGCATGTAAAAAAAAAAAAAAAAATGCAAATGGAATTGCATACATTGTTCCATTAAAATCATTCCTATCTGGAAGTACAGTTTAGTATACAAGGTCTGTTTAGAATGGATCCGAGCTTTGCCTCTAAAAAAATAAATAGCTAATCTGTTGAGCTACAACACTAATCCCCCTTCTGACTTGACACATGTAACCCAGCATTCTTTCCACTGCCTGAAACATTTTTCAAGGTGGTTTTCGGTACCTCCCACAGGTACTTCATCGCATTCAACCTGATCTCTTCTCTCGTCTTGAATTAGGAACCCTTCAGCCGAGTTTTGTGCTTGGGGAATAAACAGAAAGTCACACAGAGCCATGTCTGGCAAGTAGGGAGCCTGCCAGACCTATGGGATGCTGTGCTTGGCCAAAAATTCCTGAATCAGTTGAGAAGAGTGGGTGCAACTTCCACCTTGCCACTTTCCAAAGGTCTGGTCTCTTCAGCTGAACTGCATCATGAAGATGACAGATAACACTGAAGTAGTAATACTTGCTGACAGTCTTACCTACTGGTGCGTATTCATGATGCACAACACCATGGTAGTCGAAAAAAAATGCCAATATGTGAGTGCATTTCACCTTGCCGAGGACGTGTCGTGCTTTTTGATTGTGGTGACCCTCCATGCTCCCAATGAGACAACTGTGCTTTGGTTTCTGGGTTGTACCTGCATATCCAAGTCTCATTTTCAGAAAGTCTGGATTGTCATTTGCACACTCCAACATGTCTTGAACAATATTCATCAAAGAGATGAGATCATGGCGAATGCGACGAAGCACGGGCAGGAGATAATGAAACCCGACTTTGAAAAATATTTTAGGCAGTGGAAAGAACACTGGGTTAGGTGTGTAAAAAACAATTTTTTAAAGTTATTGTAGCAGAGTAAGGATATGTTTTTTTTTTAAGAAGTACAGTGCCACAGAATGTGTATTGAGGCTGAATGGTCAGCAAATGGAAAGAACAACAATGCAATGTGATAAGTAAGGATGGGAGTTGAGAGGATGAAGTGACAATAAGAGTACAGCAGGGAAGGAGGGTTGCAAGTACAGTTCGCTTGCACAGTGCGTGAGTGGATAGGCGGTCCATGACCTCGTGCACTGTGATTTCACATACTGTGAATACATGATGCGAAAAATAACAAATGGGCGGGACCCCGTCTACTTTGATATTTTTTTAACCTTAGAGATATAATACAGTAATGGGAAAACTTTTAAGACATATACTACAGATACAGCTAAAACAACAATAATATGGTTAGCGTTTCGATTTGGTTTTCGTTTTTAAGGCTCCAACATGCTTGCATGTGTCGGCCTTGGTCACCTAATGGCGGCTCTCCACGCTGCTCGATCCCTGGCAGCCTCCTTGTTCAGTCCCTTAACCCTGAGGTCACACTTAATGACCTCGTCCCATGTCTTTCTCGGTCTACCCCTCCCAACCCCTCCCCCAGTATTAACACTTCTCACCCTCTGCACCCAATTATCATCCCCCATCCTCTCCACATGTCCAAACCACCTCAGCCTACCTCTCCTCATCACAACACCAATACACTCCAGTCCCATCTTGCCTCTCAACTCTCCCATCGTAAACCCAGCCCACCCAGGCCTTGCACGCAGAGACATACAGCACATCCACCTAATCATTGTCATTTCTGTATGTTTAAACCTGCGAATATCCTCTTCCTTTACTGCCCAGGTCTCACTACCATACAGCATCACACTCCTAACACATGTTGCATACAAAGACCCCTTAGCACTTAAGGAGAGTCCTCTCAATCCCAGGAGAGGCAACAGCTCCCTGAACTTCTTCCAACCACTTCTCACCCTAGCAAACGAGCTAGCTCCAGCCCCACCTCTGGCACATAACATGTCTCCCAAATACCAAAACTCTTCCACACACTCAAGAGACTCACCAGCAAGTTCAATCTTTTCATGCCTAACAATCTCCACCTGCTCTCTCCGACACTCCACACACTTAAAATCAGCATTATCTCGCAGTGTACCTCTAATACCACTACATCTCTTGTGCACCCATTTATCACAAACACTGCACAAGATGGAATTACTTCCCACACCTTTGTGGCAAACTGCACATGGCCACTCTCCCTCTCCTCTGATTGTACTGCCACCAACCCTAGATATCATCATTTTTGTTTTATCTGCATTTACTCTTAAGCCCTTGTGCCCCATACCATCTCTCCACTTCTTAAATCTTTCCTCCGCCTCCTTTTCATTCTCTGCAATCAACACCAAATCATCAGCATATAACATCTCCCACGGGAGTCCATCTCTGAAGTCACGTGAGAGGGCTTCAAGTACCATGATAAACAACACGGAACTCAAAACTGACCCCTGATGCACACCAACATTCACGGAAAACTCATCACTCAAAACTCCATTCACTCTTACCTGGGTGCGAGCACCCACGTACATGGCCATAACCACCCTAACCAGCCACTCTTCCAACCCTACCTCTCTAGGGACTCTGTCAAAGGCCTTTTCCAAATCAACAAAAACAAAATACAATTCTCTTTTCTTTCCAATATAATTTTCCTGAAGCTGTTGAACACTGAATATGGCATCAGTGGTCCCCCTGCCTGGCATGAACCCAAACTGCATCTCATCGATATTCACTCTTTCTCTAATCATACCTTCTAGAACTCTCTCCATTACTTTCATTATCTGATCTAAGAGCTTTATACCTCTGGGGGTAGGGGGGTTTTCAAGAATTCTCCCCCAGTATCCCTGCTTGTCGTAAGAGGCGACTAAAAGGGTTGGTGGCGGGTTAGTGCCCCACCCCATAAAAACAACTAACTTGTAGGAGGAGGCTGTAGCACGGGCCGAACAGGGTAGTACTCCCGAGGGGAATGGAATGCTGGTGATAGGGAGAGCTGGAGCTCCTTTCACTAGCTACCTAATCATCCTCCTTTGCTGACCTTTTCAGTGTGACAGTAACATGGAGAGTAGACCAGCATACTCTCCCAATCATTTCCTCTAACTATCCTATGCACTACACCACATGCGCTTTACATATCACACAACGTAACCCACTACGTTACAGGGGTTGACGCCAGCAAGGGCATGCGGCCAGAAAACTTTGCCCCCGCTACCTAGTGGCGGACTTTGGGGGGAGGCTTGACTAGGGTTCCGCCGGCACAGATCATGGGTCCGGGGCGAGATGGGGCTCGAACCTGTGCTAGAGGGTACAGGGCATTGCGGTTCCCAGGCTGCCGCTTCCGCTCATTAGAGAGGGGCCCGAACCTGGGAGTAGCGCCCCAGGAGGCTGCCCTATCAGTGGGTGTATAATGGCGGGGCAGTTGCAGTGCCAAGCCGCGCTTGGAGGGTGTCCCTGCAGGTGTCCTGGCAGGGTGCCCCGAGGCCACTACCACAGCCACTAGTAAGCTGGTGGGCTAGGGGTCCCAGATCCATTGCCTGGACCTGGGTCTGTGCAATGGGTCGGGCCTTTGGAATGTTTACCCCCCTTTATCTTACCGACTATGACTATGAACAAAAACAAGCACCAAAGCAAGCCTGATGACAGCAAATCACCCAGGGGGTCTAGGGTGGGTTCGTGGAATGTGGGAAGTTTGAGAGGAAGAGCAGGGGAAGTTGTTGAGGCATTTAGTAGGAGGTGGGTGGATGTGGCATGTCTGCAGGAAGTCCAGTACAGGGGTGGATCAGCCAGAAAGATTGCTGGGAAGGATTGCTACTATAAGCTGTTTTGGCAGGGGGGAACTGACGGATATGGGGGTGTGGGTGTGTTGGTTGCGGAGAAATGGGTGGAGTATGTCATGAATGTCATGAGAGTAAGTGATAGGATAATAGTAGTGAAAATTTTGATCGGACGGGTGATGGTTTCAGTCATATCAGCATATGCTCCACAGGTAGGATTGGATGATGCAGAGAAGGATAGATTTTGGGATGATTTAATACGTGTACTAAGTGGTATGGGTGATGATGAGGTAGTGGTTCTGGGAGGGGATTTAAATGGTCATGTTGGTGAAGCAGCTCAAGGTTATGAAGGAGTCCATGGAGGATGTGCTTTTGGTGTGAGGAATGCGGAAGGGGAAAGAATACTCGAGTTTGGGGAGGCTATGGACATGATTGTGTGCAACACACATTTTAGAAAAAGAGTGAGTAGATTGATTACGTATGAGTCCGGGGGAAATAGTAGCCAGATAGATTATTTTCTGGTAAGGAGGGTTGATAGGAGATTAGTGAGGGATGTTAAAGTTATAGGAAGCGAGGAGTGTGTTCAGCAGCACAAACTGTTGATTTGTGACATGGTGCTTAAGGAACGAGTGATGAGAAGGATGACATATGTACCTAGGAGGAAAATATGGAAGCTGAGAAACCAATCAGTAAGGGATGCCTTTTATAGTGAGATGAGGAGAGTGGTGGCTGAACAGGAAGCCAAAGATAGAGACGTTAATGAACAGTATGGAGCCCTTAAGAACAACCTCTTGAGAGTTACCGATGCAGTATGCGGTTGGACAAGAGGCCCACCAAGACATAAAGNATGCTCCGCAGGTAGGATTGGATGACGCAGAGAAGGATAGATTTTGGGATGATTTAATACGTGTAGTAAGTGGTATGGGTGATGATGAGGTAGTGGTTCTGGGAGGGGATTTAAATGGTCATGTTGGTGAAGCAGCTCAAGGTTATGAAGGAGTCCATGGAGGATGTGCATATGGTGTGAGGAATGCGGAAGGGGAAAGAATACTCGAGTTTGGGGAGGCTATGGACATGATTGTGTGCAACACACATTTTAGAAAAAGAGTGAGTAGATTGATTACGTACGAGTCCGGGGGAAATAGTAGCCAGATAGATTATTTTCTGGTCAGGAGGGTTGATAGGAGATTAGTGAGGGATGTTAAAGTTATAGGAAGCGAGGAGTGTGTTCAGCAGCACAAACTGTTGATTTGTGACATGGTGCTTAAGGAACGAGTGATGAGAAGGATGACATATGTACCTAGGAGGAAAATATGGAAGCTGAGAAACCAATCAGTAAGGGATGCCTTTTATAGTGAGATGAGGAGAGTGGTGGCTGAACAGGAAGCCAAAGATAGAGACGTTAATGAACAGTATGGAGCCCTTAAGAACAACCTCTTGAGAGTTACCGATGCATTATGCGGTTGGACAAGAGGCCCACCAAGACATAAAGCAACTTGGTGGTGGGATGAGGGTGTAGAAGCCGCAGTTAAGGAGAAGAGAAGGCTTTTCCGGGAATGGAAGAAGGGTGGTAACAGGGAGGAGTACTTGGCTGCCAAGCGCAGGGCTAGAAGAGAGGTATACAGGGCGAAGTCTGAGTCACAGAGACTTTTACTTGATAATCTAAATCATGAAGGAAGGAAAAATATGGTTTTTAGGGTGGCAAATCAGATGAAGAGAGATAATCGGGACATTGTAGGCGAGCAGTGTGTGAAGAATGATGAAGGAAGGGTAGTGGTTAACAGTGAGGATATTAAAGATGCATGGAGAGAGCATTATAGCCGGTTGTTGAATGAGGAGTTTGATTGGGATAGGGAAGGTTTGGAGCCAGCTGATCCAGTGTTTGGGCCTTGGCCTTTGATTGACGCTGCTACTGTGAGTGAGGCAATAGGCAGGATGCGGGTGGGGAAGGCGGCAGGTGTGTCTGGGTTGACTGCCGAAATGTTGAAGGCCTCAGGAGATATTGGGGTGAGGTTAGTCACTGACCTGATAAATATGATTATATATGAGTGTGTTGTCCCAGATGATTGGCTGAAGAGTGTAATTGTAAATGTGTACAAAGGGAAGGGTGATGCCCTGGAAAGGGGAAATTACAGAGGTATAAAGCTCTTAGATCAGATAATGAAAGTAATGGAGAGAGTTCTAGAAGGTATGATTAGAGAAAGAGTGAATATCAATGAGATGCAGTTTGGGTTTATGCCAGGCAGGGGGACCACTGATGCCATATTCATTGTTCGACAGCTTCAGGAAAAATATATTGGCAAGAAAAGGGAATTGTATTTTGTTTTTGTTGATTTGGAAAAGGCCTTTGACAGAGTCCCTAGAGAGGTGGTGAAGTGGGCAATGAGAAAGCTAGGGTTGGAAGAGTGGCTGGTTAGGGTGGTTATGGCCATGTACGTGGGTGCTCACACTCAGGTAAGGGTGAATGGAGCTTTGAGTGATGAGTTTCCCGTGAATGTTGGTGTGCATCAGGGGTCAGTTTTGAGTCCCTTGTTGTTTATCATGGTGCTTGAAGCCCTCTCACGTGACTTCAGAGA
>JAGKTI010001839.1:15866-28033 GCA_018397915.1 Birgus latro | reverse complement strand
TGGGAGACATGTTATGTGCCGGAGGTGGGGCTGGAGTTAGCTCGGTTGCTAGAGTGAGAAGTGGTTGGAAGAAGTTCAGGGAGCTGTTGCCTCTCCTGACATTGAGAGGACTCTCCTTACGTGCTAAGGGGTCTTTGTATGCAGCATGTGTTAGGAGTGTGATGCTGTATGGTAGTGAGACCTGGGCAGTAAAGGAAGAGGATATTCGCAGGTTTAAACGTACAGAAATGACAATGATTAGGTGGATGTGCAGTGCGTCCCTGCGTGCAAGGCCTGGGGGGGCTGGGTTTACGATAGAAGAGTTGAGAGGTAGGATGGGACTGGAGTGTATTGGTGTTGTGATGAGGAGAGGTAGGCTGAGGTGGTTTGGACATGTGGAGAGGATGGGGGATGATAATTGGGTGCAGAGGGTGAGAAGTGTTAATACTGGGGGAGGGGTTGGGAGGGGTAGACCGAGAAAGACATGGGACGAGGCCATTAAATGTGACTTAAGGGTTAAGGGACTGAATAGGGAGGCTGCCAGAGATCGAGCAGCGTGGAGAGCCGCCATTAGGTGACCAAGGCCGACACATGCAAGCATGTTGGAGCCTTCAAAAACGAAACGAAAACGAAACGAATTTCCCCTTTCCAGGGCATCACCCTTCCCTTTGTACACACTTACAATTACACTCTTCAGCCAATCATCTGGGACAACACACTCATATATAATCATATTTATCAGGTCAGTAACTAACCTCACCCCAGTATCTCCTGAGGCCTTCAACATTTTGGCAGTCAACCCAGACACACCTGCTGCCTTCCTCACCCACATCCTGCCTATTGCCTCACTCACAGTAGCAGCGCCAATCAAAGGCCAGGGGCCAAACACTGGGTCTGCTGGCTCCAAACCTTCCCTATCTCAGTCAAACTCCTCATTCAACAACTGGCTTTAATGCTCTCTCCATGCATCTTTAATATCCTCACTGCTCACCACTACCCTTCCTTCATCATTCTTCACACACTGCTCACCTACAATGTCCCGATTATCCCTCTTCACCTGATTTGCCACCCTAAAAATCGTATTTTTCCCTTTCCCATGATTTAGATTATCAAGTAAAAGTCTCTGTGACTCAGACTTCGCCCTGTATACCTCTCTTCTAGCCCTGTGCTTGGCAGCCAAGTACTCCTCCCTGTTACCACCCTTCTTCCATTCCCGGAAAAGCCTTCTTTTCTCCTTAGCTGCGGCTTCTACACCCTCATCCCACCACCAAGTTACTTTATGTCTTGGTGGGCCTCTTGTCCAACCGCATATTGCATCAGTAACTCTCAAGAGGTTGTTCTTAAGGGCTCTATACTGTTCATTAATGCCTCTATCTACGGCTTCCTGTTCAGCCACCACTCTCCTCATCTCACTATAAAAGGCATCGCTTACTGGTTGGTTTCCCAGCTTCCATATTTTCCTCCTAGGTACATATGTCCTCCTTCTCATCACTCGTTCTTTAAGCACCATGTCACAAATCAACAGTTTGTGCTGCTGCACATACTTCTCGCTTCCTATAACTTTAACATCCCTCACTATCCTCCTATTAACCCTCCTGACCAGAAAATAATCTATCTGACTGGTATTTTCCCCGGACTCATACGTAGTCAAACGATTCATTCTTTTTCTAAAATGTGTGTTGCACACAATCATGTCCATGGCCTCCCCAAATTCGAGCATTCTTTCCCCTTCCGCATTCCTCACACCACATGCACATCCCCCATGGACTCCTTCATAACCTTGAGCTGCTTCACCCACATGACCATTTAAATCCCCTCCCAGAACCACTACCTCATCATCGCCCATACCGCCTACTACACGTATTAAATCATCCTAAAATCTATTCTTCTCTGCGTCATCCAATCCTGCCTGTGGGGCAAATACCGATATAATTTCAATAATTTTCCTACCTATCAAAATTTTCACTACTAATATCGTATCACTTACTCTCATAACACACATAACATACTCCACCCATTTCTCCGCAACCAACACACCCACACCCCCATATCCGTTAGTTCCCCCCTGCCAAAACAACTTATAGTAGCAATCCTTCCCAATAATCTTTCTGGATGATCCACCCTTGTACCGGACTTCCTACAAACATGCCACGTCCACCCACCTCCTACTGAGCGCCTCAACAACTTCCCCCACTCTTACCCTCAAACTTCCTCCATTCCACGAACCCACTCTAAACCCTCTGGGTGATTTATTGTCCTCAGGCTTGCTTTGATCCTTATATTTGTAAGTCATAGTCGGTAAGATAGAGGGGGGGTAAACATTCCACAGGCCCCACCCATTGCAAAATCCTAGGTCCTGGCAATGGATCTGGGACCCCTAGCCCACCAGCTTACCAGTGGCTGTGGTAGTGGCCTCGGGGCACCTTAAAAACAGTAGACGACAGGCCTGATGGACTTAAACAGCAAAGGTTTCAAGGACCTGCAACACACTTAGAATACCCTCGCCGCCCCTGCCACACCACGCATGTTTAACAGTTGCCAGTGTTGTATTATCAAGGCTTTGATGAAGAAATTTATAGCCTGTCGAATGTTATATTTCTTCCAGAATGCGCAACAGTCATTATGGTGGGGGCTGCAGGTATGCCAGGTGAGGCAGGTGAATCAGTAGGGGATGTGGAGGTAGAGGAGGAGGTGGCTGATGAGTAAGGAGGGGTAGTGGAGGTGGATGATGAGTAAGGAGGGGTAGTGGAGGTGGAGGTGGCTGATGAGTAAGGAGGGGTAGTGGAGGTGGCTGATGAGTAAGGAGGGGTAGTGGAGGTGGAAGGGACGGCAGAGGGCGAGTCAGGGGAGGTGATAAGGGGAGGATCCTCCATCTTCTTCTTGCTACTGCTCACATTTTCGGCAATTTCCCCCATCTCTTCTTGTTTGTCTGTTTCATTCGTCATCTTGTTATGGATGTATTTGCAGTATAACAACTTGGCATTCACAAAATAACCATTATTCAATTGAATCCAAATGTTATTATAGAAACTGAGTATATATTCTAACTTACCGTTATTGCTGGAAATGTTATTGTCGAAGTCATTATTGGCGAGATCTTACTGTAGACTCCTCTTGAGCACCTTCCCCACAAGCCTCTAAGGCATGACTGGCGCGTTGTGCGGGGAGGGGGGTCATGTAGTCTGGGAAAATAACGGTTTTGGGCCACTCCTTGCTTCTGCCTTGTGTATTGTGTGCTAAACTCACGCATTCAAAGTTATATGGTTATGATTTTTGGTCACTTGTGTACTATGCATTTCGCGCACTGTGATCAGGCGTACTGTGCGAGCAAACTGTACATTGATCACAGTGACAAGGAACAGGGATGTGAGCACAGGGGATAGAGATAGAGAGAGAGAGAGAGAGAGAGAGAGAGAGAGAGAGAGAGAGAGACTGTATTATAGTACAATACAGTACAGTACTGTGATCCCCATACTAATGGATGGTGAAGCGTGGCCTTTGTTGAAACAATTCAAGAGTAAGAAATGCAGATACTTCAAGTCATCTAATAGGAGCATGTTGAGTTACAAGTATGTGGAGAGCCAGACAGAATATGAGGACTTTTGGAACTACTGTGGTGTTGATGTGGATGTGCTAGAATATGTTAGAAGAAAATACCTTAAGCTGCTTTGGCTATAAGGAATGATAGGTGAGTGAGAAGCATGAACAGGAGTGTATGTGTGTATGTGATTTAGATGGAAAAAGAAAGGGAGAGGTATATGAATGAGTGGTGAGAAATGCAGGAAGGGCTATCTTATGGCTGAAGACAAGGTGACACGGAGGCAATCTGTTCATGGCCATCCCCTCCAGGAATTAATCATCTGGCTATAGACAAACAGATATATCTATCATAAAAAAAAGAAAAGCCAACATTTGTACAACATAATGAAGTTGAGCCATTTGAGGTTTCTGTGTGATGGGATCAGTTACATGATAATGGTACTCAAGAGTTTAATAGATATACAATAAAAACAGTAACGGATTCCACAACACCACCATTTTTCCTTGCTCTTAGGTAATTCATTAATGTCCACATTTTCCGTGCTGGGGAATGCCAAAATGATAACAGTATTTACTAGTTAACACACTGGTTTGAGGGTACAGTAAATTCACCAACACCATGGTGTTACAGTCAGGTCCCAATATTCATGGCGGTTACGTCCCAGAACCCCCCTCGAATACTGAGTTTCCAAACCAACTACAGAAGTAACTGATTTCAATGTTTCAGCTCTTCCTGTTATCTACAAACCCACTATAGCACCTGTAAATGCAATTTATTGCACATTAATATATTAAAAAAAAAACATTACATGATTATACATGAGCAATTCTGTACTGTACTGTATAGGGTACTTACCCATGATGACAGTGATGATGAAGATGAGAGTTTGCCATGCAGTATATGACGGATGATGAATGATGAATGTTCTGTACTGCATGGCTGGATGAGCTCTAGTTGAGCTCTGGAAAAGCACTGAGTGAGGGTGGGTCATCATGGGCAGCTGGGATGGAAGGCGGAGTGCTGCCCAACAGCCGTGAATGACTGCCCCTCACACAGCATGCCAAGCAACTTCACTTTATTCTCGAGCAACATCACAGACTTCTGCTTGGGCTCATGGGCCAATGCACCTTGAGCAGCATGCTTAGGACCCATATTATCAAAGAGTTAGTGGACAGAGTGGCACTATTACAGTACACACACATGTGAATGCTCAACCCGTGAAAGGAACTCATAGAATGAGTGCAGCAGGGTATCCCTCGGTCCCCTCCATGTCCAAGCAAGAGGATAAGGAGAAAAACCATGCATAGGCAGCTTTCCCTAGGAGCAAATCATAAGCAAGCTCTCACTTAAGAGTAGAGCAGGAGAACTGTACTACAGCATGAAGCAATACCTAGAGAGAATGGCGGGAGATTTGTGTGGTGAAATACAGGTACACCCCGGGTTTAACGATGCAACTGGTTAAGTAAAAACCCATCATTAGGCGGGGAATTGTATCTCAGGGTAGATTTAACATGTAAAGTATAGGGATGTATTTCTGAGCCTTGTGCTTCCCCCCCAACCAAGTCCTAAACCTACCCAAATGAGTCAAAAAACAAGTTTAAAGCCAGTCTAAATGGCCTAACAGCTGTAAAAGAAGCTAACCTAAGCCTAAAACCTGTAAATAACTAACTAAAACCAACAAATAAAATTTGAAAATTGTCAAATATAAGTCTGGAAAAAATCATACTTAGTAAACTGTATCCCAAAATGACAATGTTCACTGCACATATGGCTAAAACACATTAATCTAAGTCGAAAAATAGTTTATAAATCAACCTAAACACATAATTTTAATCTAAAATATCACCAATATTGGTAAGAAAAATCAAAACCCATTGTTAAACCAGGGTTTGGCCATCGTTAGGCAGGGTATGGTGGTACAGTAAAACCACACTAGAACGGACTAATTGCGGCCCAAGTCATTCCGAAAAAAGTGACATAGGGATTTTCCCCTGCTAAGATATTTTCATACATGAAAAGAGTCATGGCCACAATCCTACTTCACTCCACCATTTCCTTCTAAATCAGGGCATTAACCCATTTGCCTCTTAACTTTTCTCAAATGCCACTATAAATAATTTATTGCATAACACAATACAGTGGGGCCCCTTGGATAGCGACCTTATTAGTCCACCAAAATGGCCGCTATCCATGAAATTGTTGGGGCAAACTTCATACCTAAAAAAATTAATACAGTCCTGGACTCCTTCAGCTATACCCCTAATTTCCTCCATTACCCATCAGTATCACGTCATATTTCTTCAGTACAGTACTGTAATGAGATAAACGTATACTACATACAGTATTCAAAAAGTTATCTTTTTCTTTTCCTCCACGCAGTATTGTTTCTTTGGCTTGCCACACATGTATTGTCTGGCCTTTTCGGTCACTTTTACATTACCAGTACTTCCTGTTTTTTCCCTGAATCACCACCACCACATGGGCCAGCCCCCAATGTTGAAGCCATGATATTAGAACACTCAGTAGCCAGACAATAAATGGAAGGTCACAAAAAACTTTAACAATGGCGAGAGACTGTGACAAGTTGAATGGATGCGCAGTGTGTGGATAAACAAACAATCTTCTTCTTCTTCTTGGGGAAACTGCGGGGAGGTTCACCTTCCACCCGTCAGTATCGCTTAGATATTGGCATTTCCCCAAAAGGAAAGGTAAAGGAAAAATTTAAAACTGTAAAATTTGGTAGGAGAGAGATAGTTGGAGACTAGTTATAAGAAAAGCTTAAGATACATACTTTCACATGGGTCAATGAACTACGGTCCTGACTCCTTCAGGTATATCCCTAATTTCCTCCATTAACCATTAATATCACGTCATATTTCTTCAGTAATAAGATAGTATATTACATATTCAAAGAAGATTAACAAACTTACTTTTAATTCGTTTTGAGTGCCACCTACAGGCCGGTCCTGCAGTGGACCTCAGTAGCTGATGACGATGATACTGTTATCAATTGTAGTTATCATACCGTGGCAGCCTGCTAGAGCCGCTAAAAAATAAATACCTGTACTACACTCCAACGAAACCCTAAATTCCTGCTGTGAACACTAATAAAATAAACTTACTTAACATGCAAATGGATAAACAAACTTTTAAATCATTTTTTGCTATTTATTGTTGAAATTACTGTCCTGCTTGGTGGCTATTGTACCGCAGCAACCTAGCGAAACGGCCCTGACTCTGCTCACTCTCCCTCTCTCATCCCTGCTAGAGCCGCTAAAAAATAAATACCTGTACTACACTCCAACGAAACCCTAAATTCCTACTGTGAACACTAATAAAATAAACTTAACATGCAACTGGATAAACAACTTTTAAATCATTTTTGCTATTTATTGTTGAAATTACTGTCGTGCTTGGTGGATATTGTACCGCAGCAACCTAGCCACCACAGACCTGACTCTGCTCACTCCCCATCTCTCATCCCTCATCTTTCTCTTGTCCCTCACGTCGTAACACATGCAAACAAACTTCATTCTCGATGTGATGGGCCTCTGTTTCCTCATCTTCCCAACCATCATATAGGTCCTCCTCGAGCTGAACAGGGGGCAGCCACCGAAGTTGAAGCCATGATAGAGCACTCAGTCCCCAGACAACAAATGGAAGGTCACAAAAAACTTTAACAATGGAGAGACTGAGGGTTGAATGAACACACGGCTCATGGATAAGCAATGGGTCAATGAACTGACTGAAGATAGACTTGCACTCACTGTCTGTGTTACCAGGGTCCGACCTTGGCAACTCTGCCCATCCACCCACTACAAATGAAGATCAGCTCCCATGTACCATCAGCATTAATATCAGATCAGATGATATTCGCCCAGTATTGCTTTTGAATCAGGTTCCGACCCTGGCAACTCTGCCCACCTGCTAGCTACATGTTAAATGCCTAGCGGATTTTCACTAACTGTGCACCATCAGCATGAGAATAGACTCGCACTCACTGTCAGTGTTACCAGGGTCCGACTTTAGCAACTCAGCCCATTGCTCGCTACAAATGAAGGTCGGCTTGCATACACCATCAGCATTAAGATCAGATCAGATGATATTCGCCCAGTATTGCTTCTGAATCAGGTTCTGACCTTGGCAACTCTGCCCACCTGCTCGCTACGTGGTAAATGCCTAGCGGACTTTCGCTAACTGTGCAGCATTAATCGCTATGAGATAGTTTCTTTCCTGTCGCTACCCGTGGATTCGCTACCCCAAAAAACGCTACCCGAGCGGCCCCACTGTACAGTTTTTGTTAGGGTTATACTCGATAAAGGCCACTGTAACACTCACAGGAAGATAATTTTCATGCATGAAGTGTCATAGCCACCATCTTGCTTCACCTCACTAGTTCCTTCTATCCCTATTGCTTCTTAGCTTTTCTAAAATGCCACTAAAAATAATTTGTTGCATTACACAGTGTAATTTTAGCAAGGTTTAGACTCAATAAAGACCATATATAACACACATATTAAGATATTATCGCTTATTTAAAGCATCATGGCCACCATCCTGCTTCACTTCCACCAGTTCATTTTGACTCGTGGTAATATCTCATTTGCCTCTTATTTTTTCTTAAATTCCACTATAAATAATTTATTGCATGACACAGTAAAATTCAAGCAAGGCTTGGACACAATAAAACCCATAAGTAATAAAAAAAAAACAGTTTTCTTACGTAACCATTCAGACTCGCTTGGCTCACCTGATGAAGGATCCTTCAGAGCAAATCCCTCAAAATCATTTCCCATTATCTTCAGGGACATCATCAAGGAACAGTGAATCATTGTCCCAATTGTCTGTATATTTCACTTATCACTCGTTATCGTCGAGCAGTATGGGACTTAGGGAAAATGACGTTGCAGGGAAATAATGTGGAGGAAAAATAGTTACGTCGCCAGCTCACCACGAACCGAAGCACGAACACACACACACACTGCTCGCCGTGTAATTAAAGCTTGATGTCTTAATATTAATCCAGAACCCTTTTCTAATTTTTGAGCATTTCGAAAGAACATTGTGGAACTTAATTATAAACACTTTTCAAATACTGTACTGTACATTTAGAACAATTGCTACGCTGCCAGCCCACCACCAACCAACACACGAACACAAACCACGCGGGCAATATGGCCACCCACCGTGAGGTTAGGCAGTCCGGAACGCTTCTAGTTTTTCAGAGTTTTCCTGATATATAAGAAATAATTCCGGTCGGCTCCCTGACTCCGAAAAAAGCGACTTCCAGTGTACTGAAGTACGTTGTAGTGGGGTTATACTGTATTTCTACCCCTGTCATTAAGCCGGGGTATCACATTAGGGATACCAGTAGGCGCGGAAAGTGTTGACACCATCTTAAAAAAAGAAAACATTTTTGTGGTTAGCAAGGAGAAACAAATGAATTAACACTCACCATTGAATTTAGTATTTACTGGCATTCCCCTTCACCTTTATTATCTTCTTAAGGCGTCTGGGGAGACTGATGGCGTAGTTTTGCAGAACAGACGGACTGCTCCATAGCTGCTTGACTGCAGCCTCAAGTTTAGGCAAAGATGATGTGCCGCTTCATGTGCGCCCATAAATTCTCAATGGGATTGATATCTGGGCTGTTTCCGGGCCAATCTCGAATAAAGGGAACCTCACAGTCTGTTAGTCACTGTTTCACTGACTTTGCAACATGTGCAGGGGCAGAATCTTGCATAAATACTCTTGCATTGGTTTTATCAAAAGGGTCACTTAAAACATCACATAATAGCTCCAAATAATTGTTCTGGTTCACTTTTTCATTTGCAGGTAGAATTACCAACCTACCAACACCATAATATGTAAAGCAGCCCCAAGCCATGAGTGAGGCTGGGTATTTAACAAACTTGGAAGTGTACTTAGGATCCAGGGGGTCACTGCCTGGTTTGCGGTACACTCGTGATGAAGGGGTACCAGTGACAGTAAATGTTGACTCATCACGCCAAAGCACAGTTTTCCATTGCTCCTCACTCCAGGCAAGATATTTCTTACAAAAATTTACTCTCTTTTTCTTTTGAAGTGCAGTTAGCAGTGGTTTTTTACGAGCACAAAAACTCCTGTAGCCCAGATCGTCATGCAACAGTTGCTGCACACTTCTGACAGACAAATCTGCCAGCAACTGTGGGTTCCTTTCTTTTAAATCCCATGCTGTTAGCCTTGGATCCTTGCTAACTTGCCTTGAGATCAGCTGACAGGTCCTGAAGGTTGTCTTACGAGGTCTCCCAAGCTTGGGAAGTGGAGTGGGAGGAATGGCCTCCCCACTGTCCTTGAACTGCTTCACCAGTCCCTGCACTGTCCTCAGACTAACACCATCTGATTTGCAATATTTGGGAGTTTGTGGCCAGCTTTGTATAAAGTAATCACTTCCACACATTTGTCCTTGCTTGTGGTCACTTTAGGCATGATGAGAATGTGGTAGGTAACCAAATAACTGTGTTATTTGAGTCAAAACATGCCCTCGTGGTGCATCACACACAGAGACAATCCTCCTCCTGTGGCTGCCGAAACATTACTGAGCCTGCTCCTGTGGTGCCAAACCTATCAAGCAGGGTTGCCAGCTCCCGTTGAAAGAGCGTCAGCTCATTTCGCATCACAGGGGAGGGTAGTATTGACCCTACTTAACGCGAAAAAGAATGACGTCGGCAAAAAGCGTCAATACTTTCCACGCCTACTGTATATCGAGATATACCTGTATTGAATGTTTTTGTGTGTGTGAGCTGGGAACAGGGCAGTGAAATGGTGGGGGACAGAGCAACATGGAGGTGATTTGTTTATGGCCACCCAGTACAGGATTAATGCGTCTTGCAATAGAAAGATAGAATGCTTCTGCTGCCCTGTGCTGAACAGCACATGCCTATAGTAACTGTACAATACATACAAATATATAGGACAATATTTCTCACTGAGAACATGCAAAAAATAACTTATAAACCTCTATGAACAACTGCTGCTGTGAGAGAAAGGCAGGAGATTTGAGCAGCTGATACCTTATGCTGACCTGCACATGCCTATACACAGGTAAATATACAGTTTAACTTTGCAGGACAATATTTTTCACAGAACACATGCAAAAAACTCACTCATGAACCACTAGGAACAGCTGATGCAGTGAGAAAAACAGGGAATATCTTGCTGTGTATTTTCAAAATAATTTCCAAGAAAATCATTGAATATATGAACCCGCAAATGGCGATCCTGCGAACAGCGGGGGTTGACTGTATATACAATCATCACCTTTTCTGACTGTTTTACAATGCCTACTGTGTTTTGCAACCAGCGAATGTTATCTAAAACTACCATGTTCCACAGTGCCATTGCCCCACTGTAGGTGTTAATTTGGCTATCATTCACCATGTCATTCATATTAAGTCTCAAAATTATAACAGATAATCAGTTAATAAGTTTTTACACCTTAAGCAGTTTCATTTTAGGTGTTAAATTAGTCCTGTGAATGTCATCCATTGAGTGCCAAGCCTAATGGTTTCCTGTAAGCTAGGAAACCATTTACAATGCTGGGTGGTAACCATATAACTCATACACATTCCCTACATGTCAACAAGTGAGTTGGTGGAGGGTTAATGCCCCTCACTGTAAAATGACTTAACTCAAAGACAAATGGCCACCCCTTATGGGATCATGGCATCTAGCTACAGACAGAAAAATAGGATATTATTCAACTGGTGTCTAGAAGCATCTAAAGAAAGCTGTATTTGCACTTATAGGGGCTGACTCTTACTGGAAGGATTCATGTGTTGTATACCATGGTTGTCTTAAAATACTGTTTGGGCAAACTGGTTTCCAATTATTACAACAATAAAAATTGACACTAAGAATTATGGATGATAAATGCAATTTTTTCACAACAAGCACTGGAAGATAAAAAATGGTGATGCTGTGGTAGGATAGAAATACTGTATGTTCTCTAACACAATAAACTATATATTTTCATTTTAAAGAGAATAATACTTGCAACTCTGTTGGGATTTCTCTGCCTTCCTCACAAGCATGAATGATAACAAAGTTAGGAGTTATTTCTACTTTGCACTTATGTCTAGAATGGAGACACCAATGAAGGGTAAATAAGATTATTTACTTCACAAACAGCTTCCCCCTCATAAAGGGTAAAATGGAGCCAGTGAAAATCCTCTAGTCATCCTCTTCTCTTCCAAAATGTGGTTTGCTGAAAACTAGCGAAAGGCTGTCCAAAAATCAGCTCAAGAAACTCCTTCAACCACACACTTCACCAACCCATTGTAACTGCACACCCTCTATCTTTATCCCTGGTAAGAGAAAGTATTAGGAAACTGTTTCTCATGTACCTGTAGTCTAGCAAAGATTTAAAATACCACCTTGTAATGAACAGTTAGTCTTCAGAAAGTGTGAAATCCTAGCTACCAATTCCTTCTAGTCTAGTATAAAGGTAGAGGATATTTTTTCTTTTTTTTTTTATGAAAGGAAGAAGGAACCAAAGGCCACAGGCCTGCATACTGTTCCTTTCAAGAAAAAGCAAAAACAGTACAAAAGAGAGTCAAATTCAAGATCCGTTCAATTCGAGATGCCTGGACACACTGCGTTTGAAAGA
>JAGKTI010001838.1:50268-76057 GCA_018397915.1 Birgus latro | reverse complement strand
ATGTAAATTGTATGTATATATATATATATATACATACAATTTACATCAAACTGAACTGAAAAATAAGTTACTCTGTCAGCTTAACTATCTAATAAGTTTAGTATGTTTCAGTCTACAGCAGTAGCTAGAACAGATAGAAATCTTAAGAGGCATATATAGGTGGATGAGCAATAAGATTAGAGAGAATGAGAACAGATATACCCACAGAACACAAATAGGAATGGCTGTGTGGTGTCCAGTAATTCCGATGGACTTTCATTTCCCATTCTTTTCTTCTTGTGGGATCTCTAGGAAACCTGTGCAATATCTTACCCATACCTCTGTGGCTGGAACATCCCCAGGCTGCACAGTATACCATCTTGTGGTCAAATATAGGTATGTAGCAGGTGATATGGCCACAGAAAGTGTAGCGTCCCCCTTGATCTCTGCGCTTTCTTATGACAATCAGGGAACTGAGGAGGTGAGGTGAGGATGCAATATGGCACCCACGTGTCACGTGACCGGTTCTTGGCCAATCACAGGTGACTGCGCGAGGTGGTGACTGCACGAGGTGAAGTATGAAACAGAGTTGGCCAAACTCTTCCTACTCTATGGTGTTGGAAGGAACTGGTGGAATGAAGCAGGATGGTGGCCATGATGCTTTTCTTTATGAAAATACTATACTGTATGACCTCAGTACAATGGACTTCACTAGACCGGAATTCGCTTTTTTCGGAGTCAAAGAGCCTACCGGATTTTTTTTTTTATTTATCGGTAAAACTCCGAAAAAGATAGAGGCAGTCCGGACTGCCTATCCTCAGGCCGGGGCCGCCATATTGTCTGTGCAGTTTGTGTGTTTGTGCGTCAGTTGGTGGTGGGGTGGCGACGTCACTGGTGTTCCCCCATGCTCTGGCCTCATCATTTCCCTGGAAGTCCCTGATATGCTGCTCGAGGGTGACGAGTGATATGTGAAATATACAAAGTGAAAGACTTTAGTTTGTAAGATCATAAATAATTTAGTGCATAAAGTGTACAGTACAATATTTGAAGTGTTTAAAATTAAGTTATGCTAATAATGTACTTTCTAAAGGCTAAAAAATTAGAAAAGGGGTTTGCATTAATATCAATATTAATATATATTCAAGACACCAAACATTAATCACACGGAGAGCGGTTTGTGTGTTCGTGAGTCAGTTGGTGGCGGGCTGGCGGCGTCACTAATTCCCCTGTCCTCTGCCTCAGTCAACCCAAATCATTTCCCCCTCCCACATCATTTCCCCGAAAGTCCTTATATCCTGCTCGAGGGTGACAAGTGATAAATGAAATACACAGACAAAGTGAACATCTTTAGTTCGTAAGATCGTAAAAAATGTGTATAAAGTGTATAGTACAGTATTTGAAAATGCTTGAAATTAAATACACCACACGGCACGCAAGGTACAAGTGACACCGATCCCCGTCCATACTATATCTCCTGCCAGTGAAGACAATCAAGAGGATAATTCACTGTTCCTTGACAGTGGCCCTGAAGATAATGGGTAATGATTTTGAAGGATTTGCTCTGAAGGATCCTTCACCAAGTGCTGAATGATGATAAACACTTGATAAGGTGGCGGGGCAGAGTAGAGTGAGCCAAGCATGGTGGAGCCAAGTGAATTGGAATGGTTACACAAGAAAATATGTATATATATATATTTTTTTTTGTGAGTTTTGTTGTGTCCAAGCCTTTCTTAAATTTTACTGTGTTATGCAGTAAATTATTTATAGTGGCATTTGAGAAAAGTTATAAGGCAAATGGGATATTGCCTAGAGTTAGAAGGAACTGGTGGGGGTGAAGCAGGATAGTGGCCATGATGCTTTTCGTGAATGAGAATATATTCTTTCGTGTGTTACATATAGCCTTTATCGAGTCTAAGCCTTGCTAAAATTTTATTGGGTTATGCAACAAATTGTTTTTTGTGGCATTTTAGAAGAGCTAAGAGACAATAGAGATATTGCCACTACTTAAAAGGAAATGGTGGGGTGAAGCAGGATGGAGGCCATGACACTTCATGTATGAAAACATCTTCCCGCGTGTGTTTCATATGGCCATTATCGAGTCTAAACCTTACTAAAATTATATTGTGTTATGCAATAAATTATTTATAGTGGCATTTGAGGAAGGTTAAGAGGCAAATGGGATTATGCCTCTAGTTAGAATGAACTGGTGGGGTGAAGAAGGATTGTGGCCATAATGCTTTTCATGTATGAAAACATCTTAGCAGGGAGAAGTCCATATGTCGCATTTTTTGGAATGGCTTGGGCTCCAATTAGTCTGTTCTAGTGAGGTTTTACTGTATGTTCTTGTGTGTGTTACTTACTGTATGGCCTTTATCGAGTCTAAACCTTGCTAAAATTGTGTGTTGTGCAGCAGACTGCTTATAGTAAATGAGTGAATAACTTGGACTGAGAGGTAAATATGAGTGGATACTACCACAAGTCAGAAGGAACATGGCTATTTACATAAAAACAAATATTGCGAGTTCAGCGATAAACGAGTTTGGCATGGTATGGCCAGAATAAAGCATACACTAAACTCGGGTGCCCACTGTATATATACCATTTGACTCACTCAGTGTAGTGCTGCTCTCGGGTGTCTGCCATTTCCTCTCCTCCATTCTTCTTTCCTTCCATCCTCTTCTGTCTTTCTTTCCTTCATTCTTTCCTCTTCCTTCTGCCTACGGGTGACTTTACGCTTCCTCTTCTGTCTTTCTTTCCCTCATTCTTTCCTTCATTCTTTCCCTCATTCTTTCCTTCATTCTTTCCTCTTCCTTCTGCCTGTGGGTGACTCTACACTGAGTGACAAGCCTAATGGTTTTCTATACACCAGAAAACCATTTACTATGCTGGGTGGTAACTATATAACCAAATTTTGGTGCCGGGTGGTTTTAGTGGGTAATTACAGCACTCCAATCGGATTGAGCCGGTGAAGGACTATGTCCAAGGGGTGGTTGGGGTTTATTGCTCATGTAATGCCACTCAGGGATGAGTGAGGCTGGTCACTTTCATCTTAAATGTCAGGACCAACTTTTCTAGCCCCTGGCTCCTACGCTTCTCGTGGGGCAACGTAGGATTGAATGATGGATGGATGGATGGATTATTGTAGTGAATGTATAATATAGTACTGTACTGCAATGACAGTGAAAACAGTTAGTGACGCCTGGGTGGAAAACCATTGGTGTAATCTGGACTAATGCCTAATATATTGGAAAAAGTCTGGGTCGGCAGCGGAAAGTCCAGATGTTGCATTTATCATCAAAGTTTCGTTTTTTTTTTTTTTTTTTGGAATGGCTTGGGCCCCAATTAGTCCATTGTAGGAGGTTGTACTGTACCAAGGTTTGAAAACAATCTGTTTTTGGAAAAATGCCCATACTGAGAGAAAGACCGCGCTATAAATTGCACGGGAGTTAGGGATTAATGTAAGTTAGATCCATCTCCTCTGGTTCAAAAAGTGTCTCCAAAGCTGAATTATTTTGCCTTGAGATGGTAAGAACAAATTAAAAAATAATGTTAGTGGATGACTGATGTGAGTATTTTGGCAATGATCCAGGAAGTATGGAGACATTGGCAGTACAGTGGCCCAGCAGTACAGTGGTGGAGCTCATCGGGTGGTGGAGTGGGCTCATTTAGTCACTGCCCATGCTTTACCAGGACCTGGAATTATCAAAGGTATGTAACATGGTGGTTCAATGGTAAGAGCATCCCAGTTGGAGTGATGGTCTGGCATAGGCTTAATTCCAAAGAGGTGACTGGAGGTTTTTCCCAGGCACATCAAAAATGCGTATATTACTCACAGAACTCATACAAACACTTCCATGAAGGTTATCCATCATAGGCACATAATAACTGCCTGGCTTGTGTGCTGTCAGTACCCAGTGTGTCCTTCTCTTCCATACCTCTGTCATTACAAGGTATATGTGTAGTTATCAGTGCGGCAGTTCCTTTCCAGTATAATCATACTAATTCCTCCATTCCAAATTTTGTTATCACCAAACAAACTCCCACTTTGGGTGAATTGCTCAGTTGTGACAGCCATTTTCGGTAGCTTGGGGCCTGCCTTCCTTTCTCTTGTTTAATTACTGTATTATTATTTATTATTTATTTTTCTTTAGTGACAAGTTGATGAGTGACCAAACATGGGTCTTTGTCTTGCATGGTGGTCAGTGGTAAGTACTGTCTGCCCACCTGGGCACTTTTTAGTTAAAACATGCTTTGACAGCCAAGAACAAGGTGTCTTAACTCATTAGTACGTTTGATTGGGGACACGTATTGTTTAATTAATTTGTAAGTAGAAAAACTGAAGTACTTATGTATGGATTTTTAAATGTTCATCCATCCCATCCGTCGTCTAATCCTATGATGCTCCATGAGGAGCGTGGGAGCCCGGGGCAAGGCAAATTGGTCCTGACATTTAAGATGAGAATGACCAGCCTCACTCATCCCTGAGTGTCAGTACGTGAGCAGTAAACCCTAACCACCCCTTCGATATAAAGCTGCACAGGCTCAATCCGACTGGAGTGCCTTAATTACTCACTAAACCACCAGACGCTCTAATTTGGTAATATGGTTACCACCCAGCGTAGTAAATGGTTTCCTGGTGTACCGGAAACCATTTGGCTTGTCACTCAGTGTAGAGTCACCCATGGGCAGAAGGAAGAGGAAAGAATGAAGGAAAGAAAGACAGAAGAGGGAGTGTAAAGTCACCCATGTGCAGAAGGACAAGGAAAGAATGAAGAAAACAAAGACAAGAGGAAGGAAGGAAGAGAGGAAAGGGCAAACACCCAAAACGGCATTACATCGAGTGAGAAGATGGTGAGTGCCCCCACCTACCACCTAGATTTATATTGTAATAAATATTACGGTGATTATTCTGGAAGTAAAAAAGGTCAATTTTTCCAAGATGATCTGACCAAGAATGTCTTGTTTACTAGGCATAATGCAGCTTAGGGATTAATGTTGTACTGGTAGTTTTTCAGAAATAGAATCCCTTTTCTCTGGTAGAGCAGACATACAGTAGTAGTGATTAATTTTGTGAATATTTATTTTAGAACAGAATGATGGAAGTTATGGTGGTGAGAGAGTGAAGCACAACACTACAATTGAATTATATTAACAGGTCTGGCATCAGCTGTTGATGATAGAGAACGAGGCTGTGTCTTAGTGTCCCAGATGAGCTCAGAAGGGGCACTAACTTCACAGGAGTATGTCAGAGGTCAGTCTATCTCTGAACTGTTTTTCAGTGAACTGAAACTAATGCATTTACAGAGTGTTGATGTTTTGTGAATAAAGCTTTGGGTTGAAAGTCCTTCCTCCTTGTACAACTTTGTGGTAGGAATGTGCCTACCCCACTAACTGTCTTATTGTGAACATGGTCATACAGCAGTCTGGTTTAGTATTTTGTGATTTCTATGAAGAATATGGTATTAAATTAATTTAAAAGAGTAAAGTTATTGTTGTTGAGAGGTAACAGTTAGGTAATGCGCTGGTGAACAGACTTGAAGTGCCGAAAGAGTCTAAGTACTTTGGTGGATTAACCCCCAGGATACACAATTTGATCGACCGAACTTCCCTGAAAACCTGCATACATGGAGCCGATTTCTCAACTCTTACAGAAGTAAAAAGTTTTGTGCCCAAGGTTTAGAGCTTGAATTTACACACCTTATGTCGCAAACCAGACAAGAGCATGTTAGACCAACTGGTTCATGAGCTATAGACCATCAAAGTTGAAAAAAGTTACCCTTCCAGGCAGGGCTGTCAGGGGGAAAATGGGATTATACTTTATATAATAAATAAATGTGAAGCCAGATGTCACGAGGGAATGGGAATATGTCTATGGACAATAGGAATAACTATTGAGTCGATTATCACGAGAGAATCGACTCTTGAAACCAGGTGGCAATTTCATTTTTATGCTGGCTTACTTCGCCAATTCTGTAGAGTCGAGAATTTATAAACTTTCTCAACAGTACACAGTAGAGACTAAATGCTCAAGAAGGCTGTATTATTGTACTGTTGGCCTCTGAGAAAGTTAATTCACCTCTCAACATTAAAAAAATAATACAGTAATAAATAATAGTAAACAGGATCTTGGCTGACCCGGACTCCTAGCTGGCACAACAGGTTTAAGAATTAATACCAAGAGCTGGCCTAAGCACCAGTTGTGATTAATATAAGGAGTTGTGCCAGCTTGCAGTAGCAAAAGTGCACTAAATATGTGGGGAAATCAAACACGACTGTTACATTTAACAAAGCTCAAGGAAACGAACTGTAAATTTATTAATTATGTGAAATAAATTTACGTTACATGAATCTATTCAAAATCAAGAAAGGGAAATGCACTCACTCAGGCACTCAACCAATAGCTAAATACTGTAATGCACTGAGCTAAATATCTAAATAGCCTTAAGCCTAGGAAAAACACAAGAAGTACTGGTCAGTGGAGATGAGACCGTCGCTGCTATAGTCGATCACCAGGTTGGTGGGAGATTCGAGAAAACACTGATACTGCAGGATGTTCGAGATCACTGAGAGGAAATCTTTCCGCCTTAGGTATCGCAAACCCGCTCTCCGTGACTGCTAAGGGACGGCTGAAGCTCGATGCTGGCCGACACAAGAAGCATTGTGTGAAAAGGGCGTGGCTAACTAACGGCCAGTGAGGCAAGTGTAAAGAAACGACAGTTCTGAAATTATCGCTCGGGGGAATGCACTGTCTGTACATAAAGACAGTCACTCGCGAGAAAACGACGAAAGTTTTGAAAACTTGATGGAAATATAAGTACACAAGCAGACGTTTAAGAGAATGAGCGAAATCTCATGGATTTCAGAACTATTCGTCACTCCCGCAGAATAAATCAATGTCACGATTTACAATACATAATTTTACGATGTAGGAAATTCATGACATTATGCCCCTGGAAAATCAAATTTTTCCCGGGAAAAATTTTACAGTATATATATATGTACATCCTAACTCAGTCACACAAGATTCACACTGTGATGTGTGTACTATCCTGCTACAGGAGAAACGCATTGTTGCCCATGAGCGTAAAAACCTCGTATTTACGTTAAGAGAAGCAAGCTTGAGGGAAAAAACTCTGTGATGACGGTGAAAAATCCTGTACTCAGGTCAAACTGAGCGAAAGTTCGCTACATTTACATTGACAACTAACTGTTATGTAGCGTGGTGTATGTGATACACGGTGTAGGTGTGACAGTTGTAGTGTATCTGTACCTACATGTAAAGTGATAATGATACAGATCAGTACAGAGATAACCTGATTATCCTGGCTATATATATATATATATCTTTTATGTGTCCGACTCTGGGCATAGGCTTTACAGCCTGCTATCAAGGCCCAGCCGTCCTCCTACATACTACATGTCACCACTTCGGCGCTAACACCCACCGTCCATATTGAATACATGCTAGGGCTGTCTCATACAGGACTGGTGTATTGGTATTAGCGGGGTTATTTTTACGACATGTCAGCGGGTCTTTTGGTAGATCAGTAAAGCCTGATTTAATGAAATTCAAATCCTTAAATTATTCCCTGCCCCAGCGAGGATTCGAACCTGGGTCCCTCGGGACTGCAAGCCAACTCTCTACCGATCATGGTGTGAAGGGGTGACTGAATAGTCCGAAATCACAATTAATCCGGCAGAAACAAAAAACAAGTACTGTTAGACTTATTTATTTACTGGTAAATGTACACTTAACGTAGCAGAAAGACTTTACCAAATCTCTGCATATGCATCCTGCTTGTTTCTGTATTTTTGTAGTTTCAGTTTGGTAAATTTCTTTATCTTGCTGAAAAATTTCCTCCTTGTTATTATCTTCACGTTCCAGAAGCTGTACCTACAATTGTTTCCAGCGCAGTGGAAGAAATTCAGCATATTCAAATGTGGATTTCGTTTCTCAGCTTCCAAACTGGAGATTAAGTTAGGTTAAATTATTAGGTGCAGTTAAGCTAAGGTAGGCCAGGTTTGGTTAAATAATGAAATCAGAACAGTACCTTCCGCCATTATGTTAACTAACAACAAGAGTTGTCACACTCTACAGTAGAACAGCTTAAAACAACGGGGAAACAAATTTAACAAGAAATGTTTATTTGTCAACCCAGAAATAATCAGAAAAACATAACAGAATATCAGGATGAACTGATTTGGTAAGGTGCTTTTACTGCTTACAGTAGAGCATATGTTTAGCCCTCTCAGTGGCAGTGAGTTCAGAAATTTGCGTGCTCCTGTGGCAGGCCTTGGAACCATTTTTTCTAAGTTCTAAAATCAGTTTCTTTTTCTTACAGATGTGGTAAGACTCGTCTGGTGCATTTTCTTTTTTCTCTGTTGTTGTCCCTAACTCCATCTTCTGATTTGCTATGAATCGTGAAAGAATAAAATTAGGGCGCATGTTACATTAGCATTTAAACATATCGACGAAAACATCTGCGATGAAGTGACGGCCTGGCTGTTTGGGATGGTACAGCAGGTTTGTGTAACCGTACCAGTGACCTTCGTTCCCTTCCCATAATCGTTCGCAGATTTTATAGCTCCCCCCTAACTCAATGTCACTGACACCGGTACAATAGTGCATTGTTCAGGGTTGGCAGCTATGAAGGGGTTAATGGAAATACATAATTATTTGTATCAATACTGTCTCACACATACACATAACAACGAACCAAGAATGAGCAGTAAATGTACACTCAGCTGTAAAGAGCAGAAATAACTGTATGCTCTGTCGGTCCGAAATGTGTTGGGAACTGCGACATTGAACAAAGAATGTGGAATGCTAACTTACGAGAAGATGAGACGATTTTTTTTTTTTTTTTTTTACATTTTTGCTCCATTTCGTCCCCCAAAATTGTGAAACCTATAAATTTTCGTGTAAGCATACAGCCTAATGACCTTGCCAAGTCAATTTATATTCCTCTAGTTTGTTTTCTGTATTTTTCTGCCTATTTTGAGGGTGGTAAATTACCTTTCTCTCGCAGAAAGATTTCCTCTCGTAATATCATAACATTCCTTAAGCCTTACCTACTATTGTTTTCAGTATAATGGAAGAAACTTACTCAAAATTAAGGGGTCATGTTACATTAGCATTTAAACATATCGGCAAAGACATCTGAGAGGAAGTGACCGCCTGGCTGCTTGCGGCAGTAGAGTAGGGTCGTGTAAACATACCAGTGACCTTCGATCTCTTCCCATAATTGCTCGCAGTTTTTTATAGCTCTTAACTCACCATCACTGACACCGGTACAGTAAAGCATCATTCAAGGCTGACAGCTATGAAGGGGTTAATGGAATACATTATTGTTTGCATCAACACTCTCTCTTTCACACATACACTTAAGAATGAACATAATGCACACTTAACTAAAAGAGACAGAAATAACTATATGCTCTGCCAGTTTGAAATGGGAAGCGCGATATCTAACGAAGAATGTGAAACTGAATGCTAACTTAAGAGAACACGTGAGATGGTAGAGTAATTTTTTCTGATTAGCAAATATTTCTGTTCCATTTCATCCCCTAAAATTGTGAAACCCATAAATTTTTGTCAAAGCATACAGCCTAAAGACTTTACCAGTTCAATTTGTATACCTCTAGTTTGTTTTCTGTATTTTTCTACTTTGAATTTGGTAATAATTACCTTCTCTTGCTGAAAGATTTCCTCCTTTATCATGATCATCACGTTCTTTGGCCCGTACCTACGACTGTTTCCGGCATAATGGAAGAAACTTATTCAACGTAATAAGAAGTGGATTTCGATTAGAATTGGATTACGTTTCCCAATTCAACAACTGGAGCCCAGGTTAGGATAGGTTAAATTATTAGGTAGTTAAGCAATGTTTGGCTAGGTTAGATTATCAGTCGCCTAACCAAACTCCACCCTGCCACCCATGTGATCGAGTTGTGAGCAGGAGGTGTGGGTGGGGGGACAGACTCACGCTGGTTTACCCGTGCCTCGCTCGCTAGCAACCGGATGCTTCGTGTTTAAACCGTTGCTATCGTATGAATAATTCTATTTATTACTGTCCCACTGAACCATTCAGTCACGGCCCGGATATACCGAAGGCTGGATAATCCGAGCCTGGATAATCGAGCTTTCACTGTAATGCAATAAAGGCGACGAGGGCAGAGAAGAGGTGGCAGCGTACGGCAGAGACAGTCAGCTGACCTGCACATCAAAACTGCCTCACCTGTCGCTGTACCTGCACAGTAAAACTGCTTCATCCACCATCTGTACCTGTGGAATGAGTCAAGGTGGAGCATCAATAGTGTCAATGTGACAAACAATTTGTATTATATTACAATTACCATCTAGCCAGTAATCAGTGCATATACAATAAAAAGTACACTTTAGCTGAAAATCAGTTGACAGCAAAAGTTTTGGACATTTGAGGTTGCCATCATTTTCTTAATACTTGCCCTTTATAACCTATACTTATGGCTAATAAAGGGCTCGTCGTCGGTGTCCACAGTTGGGATCGCCACAACTGGCCGTTCGTCATCGGTGTCCACGGTTGGGATTGCCGTGACTGCGCACTTATAACTATACACTTATTGCTACAAAGGGCTCATCGTCGGTGTCTGCGGTTGGGATCACCGCGACTGCCCGTTCATCATCGGTGTCCACGGTTGGGATCGCTGTGACTACGCACTTATAGCTGCTACAAAGGGCTCATCGTCGGTGTCCACGATTGAGATCACCGTTTCTGCCCATTCGTCATCGGTGTCCACGGTTGGGATCGCCGTGACTACGCACTTATAGCTATACAGTAAGACCTCACTATAACGGACTAATTGGGGCCCAAGCCAGTCCGAAAAAATGTGAAATTCCGATAAAAGCGACATCCGGACTTACCCCTGCTAATCCGGACTTTTTCCGATATATCAGACATTAGTCCGGATTGCACCAATGGTTTTCACCACCATTGCAGTATTGCACTGTGTTATACCTTCACTACATTAATCAAATGGCATAACAATACTGTATTGTGCACTGAAAACATGTCTTTTACTTGTCTTATTGTGGTGAACATAGCTGAAGTGGTCATGCAGTCCGGACTGTTTTCTGGCTTTATCGGACTTTTTCCAATATGCTGTATAGGAGTTTAGTCCGGTAGCTCCTCGAGTCCGATAAAAGTGAATTCCGGTCTATTGAAGTCCGTTATATCGAGGTTTTACTGTACTTATAGCTAATAAAGGTTAGTCAAGAATCCCTATGCAAACTCGGACAGGTCACATTTTAACACCCTGCGTGGGTGTGAACACTCATGTGGATTTTGTGTATTCTCCGGGAATCCTCAGAGAGGCCCACAGCTCGAGACACACCACAAGGTAATTCAGACACAGCCTCAGATTGTCTCTGCGGGGTCTCGAACTTCCCCCTTAACCTACGGTACATACAGTATGTACAAGCCCTGTAGTTACAAATAATAAGGGCTCGTCGTCAGTGTCCGCGGTTGGGATCGCCGTGACTGTGGGCTTATAACCTACGGTACATATGTATGTACAGACCCTAGACATATGTCCAGTGGGGCCAACAGGCGAGACATCAGGTCTGCACCCACATTACCACTGCCCTCTCTCTCACGTGACTCAGAGATTATGGGCATGGATTCAAACAGCGCAGAGTGGAAACGTTCCTGACTGGTGGTACGTCGGCACACATTGGAGGAGTGCACAAAACTATCTAATTTCCTGTCCCATTCCCGGCCAGAAAAAGTCAGCACGGATACGGCCTTGGGTTTTCTTTTTGCCCATATGACCTCCTGACGCTGAACAATGACCCCATTCTGATTCTGCTTGTCAGTACTTTGCGGGAACAACAAACTGCAGTCGAACCTCACCCTTGGGTGTTCGTGACTCACGGTAGAGCCGTCCTTGTTTGCGAAGGAACCTGGCTCGTCCACCCCGTGAATACTTGGTCACTTTACCCTTTTGTTTCTTCCGCACAACAGCAAGTGTCGGGTCAGACTGTTGTTCTTGGACAACATCTTGACTACAGATCAGATCTTGCGGCAATGCGATGGCCACCGGGGTGACACAGTTGGGACCCTTGGCCATGGCTCGTGTTACCGCAGCCAAAGTCTGAGTAGTGACGTCTGCGGTGCAACTAAACTTGGCGCCTGGTATGTTACCTATAATGAGGTCAAACATAGGTTCTTGCATGACAACTGCAACTTTTGTACCTGTGTAAAAGGGAGATGCCACCTGGATACGTGCCTCATGGAACAATCTCACCAATCTGTCAATGAGCTGAGCTTGGGCCTGTCTGC
This sequence comes from Birgus latro, assembly GCA_018397915.1. Taxonomy (NCBI): domain Eukaryota; kingdom Metazoa; phylum Arthropoda; class Malacostraca; order Decapoda; family Coenobitidae; genus Birgus; species Birgus latro. Next base: position 63,758 of record JAGKTI010001838.1, on the reverse strand, counting down.
CCATGTATTCTTCAGGCCGAACAAGACTCTGCCTGACAGTGCAACCTGAGGAACAATTGTCTCTCAGGACATTAACAGAAACACCTCCCACAAACCCTGGCTGAACAAGGAAGGCACTGTTACCTGTGGGAGGGCCTGTGGAGGAAGCGACCAGCCACTGATAAGGCTGCATGGCACACAGCACTTCAAACGTGACACTACTATATGCCTGAGGGGTCGTACCCGAACTAGGTGCACGAGGAGTCATACTTTGACTATGTGTGCGAGGATTCGTACCCGAACTAGGTGCACGAGGAGTTGTACTCACCATCTGGGGAGCAGGAGCACTGACGGCCTGTGGAGGAGAGTTCACCATCTGAGGGGGACTAGTGAACCGTGAAGGAGGACCTGTGCTGGTGGGGACGGCACCGTCGTGCGCATGTTGGGGAATGAAGGCTGCGTTTGCCTCCTGCCTCCGATACACTGTGTCTGTTGCTGAAAAGGTTTGTCCTGCTTGTCGATTGCGTGGCTGATACTGCTGCTGGTTAGGGTACTTTTTGTACCTCTTCCAAGCAGATTGCTGCGTATTCTGCCCCTGGCCCTTTTTCTGCGATTTGCCTGGACCATGACCATTACTCAGAAAATGGCCTTGATGCTGGGGTTCAGTCTGCGATTGCGTACCAGATTTAGCAGTATCTTTCCAATTCCATGGCTGTTGCCTATGAGTTTGGTACCCATACGCAGTAAAGAAAGCATCAGCCTTTTGCACCATTTGGTTTGCATCTTTTGCTTTGCAGATCTTGAGCTGAGCTATAAGCTCAGCAGGCCACGACTTTTCCAGCTGTGTGCACAGCACAAGGTCAATTATTCCCTCTCACATGCTAGGAGTCTCATCCTTCTCCATCCACTCGTCTAAATATGCCGTGAGATGGTCAAGGAACTGAACAGCTGTCTCCTTTTCCTGGAGACGCGCCTTCACGAACTGATTCCTAGCGTCATCAACGGTAAGACCGTACGCTTTGATAAGTGCGGTCTTCATCATCTCGTACGTGAGATTATCTCCGCGAATTCTGTTGAGAATGTCAAGGGCAGGGCTCTCAAACAGGCTAAGGAACTGAAGCCGCTTAGCTGCCTCATCCAGATCGTACAGCTGTGCCATGTCTTCGAAGTGAGCTATAAATGGCTCGATTCGCCCACCTTCCTTGTATGAAGGAAGCTTGAGACTTGGAGTTGCTAGAACAGGTGCTGGGGAAGCACTCGTGGAACTTGGGTTGGCTGCACCCAATGTGCCTGAAGCCAAGGAGTCTCGCTCGAGCTTCAGCACTTCAAGCTCATGTGTACATTCTCACTCTCGTTCCTCACGCTCACGTTCTTTCTGTTCTTTTTCATGCTCGTGCTATGGTTGCTCGTATTTGCGCATTTCTCGCTCGTGTTCCTGTTGAGTTTTCCACGCTTCACGGGTGGCATTCTCACGCGATAGTACATACTCTCTGATTTCCTGGGGGTTAGTAAGCCCCATATCCTTGGCTTCCTGCAGGTATGTACTGGTTTCCATGATACTCAGATTGAGAGTAACTAAAGACTGAGCTGATATGCTGGATGGTGTGCAGCAGTCTACCTAACTATGAGTGAGTGATTTCGGTAATAATTTTAAAGCTATCCTGGAATGAGGTCGCCAGATGTCAGGGGGAAAATGGGATTATCTATTGCCAGACGCCTCAATCCCGAACGGAGTGGCCACAAACCAATCGCCTCCATGTCACTCTGTCCCCTGCCATTTCACTACCACGCTCCCAATTCACACACCCCTCTCTCATATACCTCTCCACTCCGCCCCCACAGTGGGGGCGGAGGGACATTGGTTACAAGATTGTGACAATGTGAGGTAACTTTTACCTGGTCGTGGTGTAGTGGTATGCTGCCTGGCTCTCACCTGAGAGTCCCGAGTTCGATTCCCGGCATAGTGGTAATATATTGGACAAGGAGCATTGTGTGAAAAGGGAGTGGCTAACTAACGGCCAGCGAGGCAAGTGTAAAGAAACGACAGTTCAGAAATTATTGCTCAGAGGAATGCACTGTCTGTACATAAAGACAGTAACTTGCGAGAAAATGAAAGTTTTGAAAACTTGATGGAAATATACGTACACAAGCGGACGGTTAAGAGAATGAGCGAAATCTCATGGATTTCAGAACTATTCTTCGCTCCCCCAAAATCAATCTGTGTCACGATTTATGATACATAATCTCACGATGTAGGAAATTCGTGACAAGGGCGACTCCAGATTTCTATCCGCCCCCTCCCCATTCCTCCCTCATTCCTTCCCTCCCATGACCTTCCTCACCCACTCCCATCACCCCTCCCTCTCTTCCTCCCATACTCCCCTACCCCCACCCTTCAGAATTCCCTCCCCCCTACCACCACCACCACCACCACCAAACAATAGCATGCACAATAATTATGTCGGTGTTCATCACTCACTCCCAACACCCTTCCCCCCCAACACTTCTCCCATCCCCACCCTCCCCCTCCTTGTCCCCCTCCCTCATAGCTGTGTTTCCTGTCCAAATTTAAAAAAAAAAAATGAGCAAAAGCATGCATTGGTGTTACACACTCCACCATCCCCTCTCCCCTCACCCCTTCCCCCCCATCCCTTCTCCTCAGAGCAAAAAGAAGTGTGTGGTAATCATAGGGGCATTAGATATTCATTCTTAGACCTTTAGTGGAAAAGTTTCTAGAGAAAAGGGAAAGAGGTTGTATGCAGCCTTCATGGATTTAGAGAAAGCATATGACAGGGTGGATAGACAAGGATTGTGGAAGGTATTAAGAGTATATGGAGTAGATGGGAAGTTGTTGAAGGCCATGAAGAGTATGTATGAGGGTGCTAAGGCTGCAGTGCGTGTGGATGGTGAACTGAGTGAATTTTTCCATTTGAAGGTTGGATTGAAGTAGGGATGTGTCATGTCTCCATGGTTGTTCAGTCTGTATATGGATGGGGTTATAAAAGAGATACAAGGTTAGGCAGTGGATGTTGGAGTGCCCCTAGTGAGAGAGGGCAGTGTGTGGAAACTCCCTGTACTCTTGTTTGCAACTGATACTGCGTTGTTGAGTGAAGATGAAGGGGAGCTGCAAGGCTTGGTAGATGAGTTTGGTGAGTGTGTAAGACATGGAATACAAAGGTGAATGTAGGGAAGAATAAAGTGATGGTCTTTGAGAGAAGTGAAGTCAGTGAATGTACAGTGAGATTGGATGGGAAGGATACAGAGAATGTGAGTTCATTTAAGTACTTGGGTAGTGGGATGAGTAAGGATGGAAGTTTGGAGGGTGAAGTGCTTGGAAGGGTGCAGCAGGGAAGAAAGGTTGCTGGTTCCATGAAAGCAGTGGTAAGAAACAGGGAAGTGAGTGTGGAAGTGAAAAAGTTGCTACATGACAGTATTGTGGTACCAACTCTAACATATGGAAGTGAAGCTTGGACCCTGTTGAAGGGACAGAAGTCAAGAGTGAGAGCAGTGGAAATGAGTTATTTGAGAGGAGCATGTGGAGTCACATGGAGAGACAGACTGACAAATGAGGAAGTTAAGGATTGTTGTTGTGTGGATGTGGATGTGATAGGAAGCGTTAGGAGAAACACATTAAGGTGGTTTGGGCATGCGGAGATGATTGGGAGCAAGAGACTGATGAGGAGAGTGTATGCGAGTGAGATGGGAGAGGGAGGGTGAGGCCGAGGATGAGATGGAGGGCTGGAGTGTAGAGGTATATGAGAGTGGGGTGTGTGAGCTGGGAGCAGGGCAGTGAAATGACAGGGGACAAAGCAACATGGAGGCAGTTTGTCTGGCCACCCCGTACGGGGTTAAGGCGTTTGGCGATAGATGTATAGTACTCTAGGCGGGGGGGGGGGGGGGGGGGGGGGGGGGGGGTAAGCAGGCGGGATACTACGGGGGGTGGGGGAAGGTGAGGAGAGGCCTGGAGGGGTGGTATGGGGGTATAGAGGTGGGAGACAGGCACCACAAGACAAAGAGGACAGGCAGAGAGGGACTACAGGGATGTGGAGGGTGGGTAGGGGGGATATAGCCTTCCCCAGGGAGACAGGGAGGGGGGGAAAAGGGGGGAACCACAGTGGCGTGATAGAGGATGGTGGGGGAGGGGGAGGGAGGGAGCAGGAGACAGTCAGAGGCGAGGGAAGGGGAGAGGGAACAAAGGTATTGGGGTTGAGGAGGGTGGTGGGGGAATCCCCCCACCCACCAAGGGTAGGGGCCTGGATCCTCCTCCTTCCCTACTCAGGACTTAGTTCTCATTGGTTTGCCTTGATATACAGTAATCCCTGTAAGACCCGAATGCCCAAGTCCCGGACATTTTGGGCTGGGGCCTTAGGAATCCCAAAATGCCCCCAAAACGTAAAATATCCAAAAATCTGTCTATCTGTCTATTGCCAGATGCCATAATCCCATAAGGGGTGGCCATTTGACTTTGAGTTATTTGTTTTACGGGGAGGGGCACTAACCCTCCACCAACCCACTTGTTGACACGTAAGGAGCACGTATGGGTTGATTATATGGTTACCACCCAGCGTTGTAAATGGTTTCTTGGCTTACAGGAAACCATTAGGCTTGTCACTCAATGTAAAGCCACATGTAAAGGGAAAAAAAGCAGTAAGAAGTGACAGGAAAGATGGGAGAAATAGGAAGAGAGGAGGGCAGGTTCAGAAAAAGAATGATAAAGGCTAAGGAAGAAGTAGGCAACACTACACCAAGTGAGTGGATGATGGTCACCACCACCTATCCAAAAAAAATCTGAAATTTTTTGAACCGTAACTTTGAACTTGTGGGCGGCGCCAAACAGCTGTTTTGGCGGGTAGATAGCAGACCTTTGCTCCCTCCCCCAGTTACCGCCTAACTACCATTGGGAGTAAGTGCTGCTGAAAATGGCTGCCACACATGCTTGTTTTTGTGAAAAACAGTGAATAAACTGCAATACCTCACCACTGGACCACATGGGAATGTGCAGTGTTAAGAAATTTGAAGTGAGAGTGCAAAGGATTAAATGCAGCACAACACTGGAGGCGGTTTATCTCCGTAATGGACAGACGTGTTGTAAGTACTGTACCCTGGATGCTGCTAAATATTTTCCATACTCACCTCTAAGTCCTCATTCTCTGGTTTCATTTCATTTAATTAATGCTTTCTGTCCCTTATTGCTGTGTTTAGGGTCTGAAAAAGATGATGTTTAGGTCCGAGTAGGAGTTTCATTAGGCTGTCAACTGGTAAATATTTTTCATACTCACCTGTAATTCCTAATTCTCTGGTTCCATTTCATTTATTTCATGCTTTCTGTCCCTTATTGGTGTGTTTAGGGTCTGAAAAAGGTGATGTTTATGTCCAGTTAGGAGTTTCATTAAGCTGTCAACTGGTAAATATTTTCCATACTCACCTGTTAATATTGGGGGAGGGGTTGGGAGGGGTAGACCGAGAAAGACATGGGATGAGGTCATTAAGTGTGACTTAAGGGTTAAGAGACTAAACAGGGAGGCTGCCAGGGATCGAGCAGCGTGGAGAGCCGCCATTAGGTGACCAAGGCCGAAGCATGCAAGCATGTTGGAGCCTTCAAAAACGAAACGAAACGAAACCTGTAATTCCTCATTAACTGGTTCCTTTTCAGTTATTTCATGCTTTGTGTCTCTTATTTGTGTGATTGGGGTCTTCAATAGGGCCTTAAATAGATGCTATGCATGTCTGGATGGGAGTTATGTAAGTGGTTTTATGAGTTAGGGTTAGGGTCCATAAGTACCTGTCCAGAAGCCTCAGGCCCAGGACCCGGATAAACCCGTATGCCTATGGCTCTATTATGTCGGATCTTGGAGGGATTACTGTATAGTACATCACAATCGGGCCGAAGCCTAGGGTCCGCAGTTTTTTTACAAAGGCTCCTCTATTGATCATATTCGGCATCTAGCAAATTCTGGACAAGGATCGATTAATCCTATTAGTACTTTAGAGGTTAATATGAAAGCGGTAAATATAAAGGAAGGGTACGATAATTTTGTTTCATTTTTAAAGGCTCCAACATGCTTGCGTGTGTTGGCCTTGGTCACCAAATGGCGGTTCTCTGTGCTGCCTGATCTCTGGCAGCCTCCCTATTCAATCCCTTATCCTTGATGTCACACTCAGTGACCTCGTCCCAGGTCTTTTTTGGTCTGCCTCTCGCAACCCTACTCCTAATGTTAACACTTCTCACTTTCTGCACCCAATAGGAGATGCCACATTAAGCCCAAAACAAAGTGCAGATACCACATACAGCCAGAATTTTTAATTTCTGATTTTATTTTGTGGACAATGCATAATGTTCCCATATGAGTGCTTTTTCATAATGAATATTATGTACAAATTTTTCTCATTCATTTAAGGTGAGTCCCTACCTAATAAAGAGGTCAGAAAATACTTTGTGATGTTGTTCGAATGTTTTGTGGTGTTGGCTATATATGTCATGGGATGAAGATTCATCGGTCTTACATACTGTATATGTACGAATATTTCTTTATTTGTACTTTTGTTCAAATACCTTATTTCGCGGGGTATAAGATGCACTTTTTTGCCTCAAAATTACCTTCAAATATCCCCACGCGTCCTGGAGGCCAGACTAGACATGTTCGCTTTGCTCCATTTAGAAGAATTGCTTATACTGATGATCATCTCACTGCTTGGCAGTCACAAGTATTTTCTAGAGTATAAAGACCTTTGATTTATTGTAAAAAATTACACTCACTTTTGTATGTACTCAGATTTTCCAATTAGGAACACCCAAGTTCAAGAACAGAACTCTCAAGGTTTGTTTATAACTGGCCATGTGACAGTCTAGGGGTTTAGCAGTTTAGCATCTAGCATACACCCTACTCTAGCAGGCTAACATGATCACTGTTGAACTCCCTGCTAACCTTCTGAAATGCAGCCGTGATCACTTTACTTGCCATCCACTCACTAGTAAGGGAATCATGTTGGAGATGTTGGCTAGCATGACTGCTGAGTCATTGTAACAGACATCTGACCCATGTGGAAATTCAGTAACCCTCGTTTGACTGGCTTCTCTTACTGATATTTTGTTTCATTCGAGACAAGAATATCATAGAAGGAAACAGTCTTATATTACTGTTAGTGAAAAATGGGAAAAAATGTTGCAACATTAAATAATATTGCCTGAAATTACGGCATTTTGGCGGTTTAGCAATTTAGCAGTTTTGCACCTAGCATTCACCCAGTCAGAAGTCAGCATGATCACTGGTGAACTGCCTGCTAACTACTGAAAGGCAGTCATGAACACTTGCCATCCACTCACTAACTAGCAAGGCAATCATATTGGAGAGAGAGGTTGGCTAGTGTGTGTGTGTGTGTGGATATTTGCCCCAACAGGTGGGGACACGGGCAAACAAAGAGCCCGTCATAGGGCGTGCAAGCGCGCTGGCAGAAAAACGTAGAAAAGCGGGGCTCCAGCAGACAGATGTTCGGACGAGGATTGGCGGGAAAAGCAGGGAGGAGACGAGGGCTGGCGTAAGATGGTGTGGCCGGCTGCACAGGTCGAAAATCAAGGAGGGCAGGGCGAGACGGGCAGCAGGATGGACGACGTGGCGCCGATCGAAGAGGCGCCGACAGCTGCAGATCGATGAGCCCGCCCCGACGCTGCCCTCAACCCCTTTGCCCTGGATGGTGTAGGGCTAAGGACTCGCCCAGCTCCCCAGCAGCAGACGGAAAGCCAAGAGGGATGGCCCAGTCACGGTCGACGGCGAGGGAAAAGCCCCGATCCGGGTGGAGGGAGAATAGTCGGTCTCGACCTCCAGGTCGGCTGGATCAAGGCCACATCCTCAGGGTGGATAGACCAGACCAAACCCCCTCGGCTGGTGGAGAGCTGCCGGAGAACTGGTCCCGCCGCAGGTTGGGTGGAGGTCCTCACACGACGGGAGATGGGCTGCGAGTGGCTAGTGAGAGACTGCCAGGTCATTATAAAAGACATCTGTCCCGTATGGAAATTCGATCACCCATGTTAGGATGGCTTCTGTCACGGGTATTTTGTTTAATTCAAGAGAAGCTTATTGTACAAGGAAACAGTATTATATTACTGGTAGAGAAAAACAGGAAAAATAATTGTAACATTAAACATTACTGCCTGAAATTACAATTACACTTTTTTTCATCCATGACTGAAGCCAATCAGGGATCAGCCACTTACAGTACAGTAGACCCTTGTTATCCGTGGATTTTGCATCGGCGATTTAAGTTTCTGTAGCTCAAACTTATTTTAATAATGTATTGTAACTTAATTTGAAGTTGGCACGCAACGCGCACTTCTTTTGTTGCTACAGTTAGCATACCCGCACCCACGTGCATTCCCGCCACTTCGCCAGTCTTATTGTAAACACCAGTCAGTTTGCTACATACATAGGTGTTGCCCTTCTCGTGTTTACAACTCTACTGTACTTTCATTGTGTAAGTGAACAGTGGCTCCCAAGAAACAAGTAAAGGATAAAAGCAATCCTTCTAAGCCAAAGAGAGATCATAAGTTGTTATCATTGGCAGAGAAAATAGAGATTTTAGATATTTTGAAAAGTGGAATGTCGTTGGCTGAAGTCGGGTCAGACTAGACTCACAGCTTACCTACAGTGCCGCCACACATCTCGTCGCCTTACCACATTGGCACTGTAGGAACTGCACTACAGTCATCGTTGTCATCATACGCAATCTTTGTCATCTGTACATCAATCATCGTCATACAGCAGTTGTCGTCACTGTACAAAGGTTATGAAAACACACAGTCTTTTGGTGAGTATTAATATGTATTTGTAATATTTTAAAGTATGTTTTTTATTTTTTCAGGGATGTGCGTAGTTTATGTGGAAATAATATGCCATTTTGTGATGACTTAAGCATCCATGGAGTTTGCCTTCCGCGGGGGTCTCTGGAACCTAACCCCTGTGGATAACAAGGGTCTACTGTACTATGTTATGAAAGTGGGATAAAATTTACTGAGTAGATAATTATTATAATATTTGAAATTAGCTGTACCAGTTGGGAATTCATAACAGCATCCGCCATTTTTGTTGTATTCACAGCTGACAAAATAATAATAGCAATCAATCCCATTCACCTTTCTCTGCCCCACTGCTGATCAGAGTGATCGAACCTGTTCACCATCTTCCTTATTGCTCCCCTACCAAAGCTATCATAATCGTCAAAAGTGAACACAACCCAAAGTGTGTATGTGTGGGTGTGAGTGGAGTGGGAAAAGCCCAGGTAGGGGCATAGTGGTAAACTACTTAACCCGTGATCACCAGGCTTTTGGATTTGTACTACAACCCCAGACATGTTCGGGATTCCGGACATACCTTTGGGGGTTAAAAAATGTATATATAAATGATACAAATTTCATTCCTATATTTTTTACATGAAATACATGCATTTCTAAAGTAAATTATCTGTTACATTTCGAAATGAAACTAGCATAGAAGGAAAAAAAAGAAATGAAAAAAAGGAGTCAAAAATGGGAGAAAAAATGACTTTAATCTTCTAAGGATCACAGCCAGCCTCAGTCTTGAGGTATGCCACTGAAACTTGGCATGCGTGGAGTTCATACGTCCCACGTGATGCTTCAGGACCTGCACAGGTTGCTGTTTGCAATGTTCAAAATGAAGAGTTTGCCAGGCATGTCTGAGATTCCAGACAATGGGGCTCTAACCCAATGGTAGAGACAGGAGCCACATGATTGCACCTCACACGGCAACAGCACATCTCAGTCTAAGATGTCATAGGCAGCCAGCCACATAGGCCTAACACCATCTTGTCCATGAGGCAAACTAGGCCTACTGTCGGAATCTCAGACAAGCCATGTGATTACAGGTTAATATAGCCCTCAAACCCAGTATTTATTTTGTACGGTTCTGTATTCTTGCTCAGCTGCCATGAGCAATGGGCAGATCTGGACTATCTGGACGTTGCTGCTACTCACCCTGCCCTAGGGTGGGAAAGGAGGTCCAGATGATGATGATGATGATCTTCCTTGCCAGATAGTTTCATCCAGTTCAGGAGACATCATGCGCTGAAGGGGTTAGTGTGGGCTGAATCAAATGCCTCAAGTTTTAAAAGTTTCACTGATCACTTGTGCTCAATAAAAATGTTTCCATTAGCAGTAATAAGAGAATAATTGCAGTAGGCTGGCCAGCTTCTCTGACTAAACCGTTAGAATAAAACAGGATGAGAAAGAAGGCTTTCCCTCGCTGAAACTGGTAGAAAACTGAGATAGTGACGTGGGATTTTGATATAACATTTAACCCCTTGGCTGTTACGAGCTTCTGAGGCGGACCTATCGATAGCCAGCTACAGACCTCTCAGAAGGCACCCTTGATTTCAAAATTTGCGCCTTTGATTTTGACGGGAATGCAGTTCGTGTCATACCTCCCAAGCACAGAGTTGCCACACAGTGGTTTTCTTAGTCACCCAGCTTTGCCGGCCTGGTGGCGAGCATGCGGAGTGAGTGGCGAGGCAGCCACGGACTCAGTGACCCCCCAAAAAAAACAGAAAAATATGACCTTTCTTCAACCTGTTCCCACAACACCATAAGAAGCCCTACCTCTTCATAAACACACTCTTAGGTAAGTAGAAAGGTGTCGACTTCTGATGCATGTGCTTTTTCTTTTATTTTTTGTCCCTAACTATAACCAAACATAAGTTCAAAATGACCGATTTTTGCCCAAAGTTGCAGCATCAGGGCACGACATAGCTCAGAGCCCTCAGCAGCCTAGGGGTTAATGAGAAGTATTTTGTGAAGGGGAGTCGGGTGGTAGAATGAATGTCTCGGTACCTATCTATCTATAATTTTATTTATCTAGCTCTCTATCTGGTATTCACATTGGCATTTCCAGTGCAGAATTATGTTCTGATATTTGAAAATGGGGCTGCATTTCACTTCCACTATCCTTGGAGCTGTTACTTACCATACAATGATATAGCAAAGGCGTAACAATGGATGTTTAAATGTTTTCACTACAGTATATTCAAAATGTTTTCAGGTGAATGTTTTTAGTAAACTGTGAAAAGTTAAGAATGCTTTGTAAATTTTTGATGTTGCAAGGCAAATGGCAATATCAGTGAGGAAGTGTTATTGAGAAAAGAGGGTAGAAACAGCTGTACTGTTGAACGCCTTTTTCCCAGCAACCTCGCCATACTGAACTTCAGTTGTGTATTTACAAGTGCCACATTTATTTTATTATTATTATTATTATTGTGAAGGTATTCGGAGGTTTAGAGAGTGCGTAATTAGTGATGGCAACGAAGTAGTGTTCAGAGCATGTTTGCTGAGCAAAAAAGACTCATGTCGTATTTCATTTGGTTTGTTTAAGGATATTTTTTCAGATTAGGAAGTGAATGTGTTGTCTGTTGGTAGTGAGACATCAGGGGCAAGTTACAGTGGTCTCACATCACACTGAGTCGAGATTAAATGGGGGAATATACCTTAATTCTGGAGGTGTGGGGCACGAATCTGGGGTACTTCTAGGGTAAATAAAATGCTGTAAATTTTCCTTGTAATTGATTTTTGAAAATCTGTATGAATCTGGGGTACTTTTAGGGTATATAAAATGCTGTAAACTTTCCTTGTAATTCATTTTTGAAAATCTGTTTCTGTTGTCTGTGATTGTAATATACAGTACATGCAGGCATTTGGAGATAAAGTGTATTCCTACTTTTAATGGCCTATATATTTTCTTAAATGAATGAAAAAATGGGTTTTGTTAAGTTTTAAGTTCATTTCATGAAAAGTAATACTTATCTCCATATACTGATACATATTTATTATACTTTAATGGAGATGAACATTGTCTCAAAAGAAATCAGACTCACTGTTGCCAATTTTGCAGTTTTCCTGCTAAATCTAGAGATTTTAAAACCAGTCTAGCGGGAAGTTTTTTAATATTTTTACACTAGCGGGTTTTTCAGCTGATTTTCCCTAATCTGACATATTTTTACCACTTTTGAGATCAGTCTAGTGGATTGATAGAATTTCCACTTGGCAACACTGATTGTTCAAAAACATAGTGTAAAGCTGGCATCATGATAGGAAGTAACTTTTTGTAAGGAAGGGGTTGTTTGTTTGTTTTCTTGTCATGTCCCCTTCATTTACATTAAAATTGAGATACCAAATACAGATATACAGTACTGAATAGAGATTCTGAGTGTGTATTTAAATGAAACTACTGATATCAAGGAACTTTTCTGCAGTCTTGGTTGAGACATACTTTTTTTCTAAGAACTGCCCTTCCAGAATTAGGGTGCATCTTTCACACTGCATTGTCTAATATGCCGCGAAATACAGTCCTACCAGTGGTCACCAGCAAAGGTATTAAAAAAAAAAAAAAGATTTTCGTTAAAAAGACTGCGATTCCCACAGACAGAGATTGCAGGGTCAAAGGAACAAACTCGGCAAAGAATCTGTGATTCATCTTTCAACTCATATATGCAGAAACTTTTCAGTATCTTAGCAGATGATAATCAATATACAGTAATCCCTCCAATATCCGATGTAATAGAGCCAAAGGCATGTCCAAATATTGGTTTTGTCCGGATACTGGGCCCTGAAGCTCCAGCACTGGTCATTCATTCATGACCCTAACCTAACCTAACCTAAATCAGAAAACTACCTTCCTACCTCCCTACTGGACATGTATAGCACTTATTTAGGTCCCTTTTCACATAAATAATGCACACAAAGCATGAATTTATTGAATTTTAACCAAAAAATGATGATTTAGAGGTGAGTGAGGCATAGGTGGTCAGAACTTGCCAGCATAGTATAAGTAAGTATCTGACATGGAAATCATCTTTTCTCACATTTTATGCACTAAATTATTGGATACAAAGCATCAAATACAGTAAATGATGTGAATTGCTACCAGAAAAATGGTTAGGTTAGGTTAGGTTAGGTTATGACCAGACATGAAATTCACTGCCTTTCGCCTTTTTCATAGCTGGTGCACTTAAAACCATGCATGAAAGAATTAAATTAAAAGCAGGAAATTATGATTAACACAATGTTAGGTTAGGTTAGGTTAAGACCTGACATGAAATTCACTGGCATTCACCTTTTTCCTAGCTGGTGCACTTAAAACCATGCATGAAAAAATTAAATTGCAAGCAGAAAATTATGATTAACATTTTTGGTAATTTTTAAACACATTTACAGCATGATGAAAACAGGTTAGGCATGAAATTCTTTATGGTAAGCATAGGTTAGGTTAGGATACGTTAGGTTAGGTTAGGTTATGACCGGACATGAAATTCACTACCTTTCACCTTTTTCATAGCTTGGTGCACTTAAAAACCATGCATGAAAAAATTAAATTGCCAGCAGGAAATTATGATTAACATTTTTGGTAATTTTTTAACACATTTACAGCATGATGAAAACAGGTTAGGCATGAAAATCTTTATGGTAAGCATAGGTTAGGTTAGGATAGGTTAGGTTAGGTTAGGTTATGACC
>JAGKTI010001838.1:0-40333 GCA_018397915.1 Birgus latro | reverse complement strand
GGAGAGGAGAGAGAGAGAGAGAGAGAATAAGAATGAGAGATGGACTTACGAAAGACCTTTAAGAACCAATTATTTTCGTAAGTTGGGGAGAGCCTGTATGGTTACTACCCAGTGCAGTAAATGTTTCCTGGTGTACAAGAAACCATTTGGCTTGTCACTCAGTGTAGAGTCACTCACAGGCAGAAGGAAGAGGAAAGAATGAAGGAAAGAAAGACATAAGAGGAAGTGTCGTCACCTGTAGGCAGATGGACGAAGAAAGAATGAAGTAAAGAGATCGGACTCAGGAAAGAAGATAACAAGAAAAAAGGATGTGAGAGATGTCAGAGGCTGCGCCAAGTTCCCATCTGCCAAGAATGAACCAATTAGAAGAAAAGTGTGGGAAACATCTGAGAAAACATGTGGCAGTGTTTTGATCTGTAGATAATGTCATACAGGGCTCTTGCTAACTGCCAATCATTGCGAGCCATTTGGCTTTTAAGGTTTCAGATTTACGAGTCAGTTAATTTTTAGTAGCCAAACTGACTATGATCCAAAATATTTTACAAGCAATAAATATATTTATTTATTTACACATTGTGGTGATTAGAATCATATAATGGGATTTGTTGCTTGTGCATATTGTTGATTGTCAGTCTATTTTTGCACATTCACAGTGGTGACGGGAAAGACTTAATAATTGATCACAACGTGCTTTTTTGCTCATTTAAGTGAGATTTACTTATTTTGTAGTTTACTGGGTTTTGAAGTGGATGTATTTTCTGCTCGCCAAAAGGCGACTTGCACGTAAAATTTGTTCGCCGTAGGGGAGAAATACTCACATTTGCGAGCTGTGGCTCAAAACAAGAGCCCTGTCATACAGCAGTCAGCAACTGTATGGTGAAGCAACTTTTTATTCTTTTAGTACTTTTGCTGGTGACCACTGGAAATATTTGAATTAAAGTATACATCAAGAAATATTTGTATATGTGTAAAACCAATAGATCTTTCTTCCTTGATGTATACCTCCAAGCCCTCGTTTTTCAACTGATCATTAACCAATAGATCTTTCTTCCTTGATGTATACACCAAGCCCTCGTTTTTCAACTGATCATTATTCAACAATTTGTTGTTTCGACATTCATAAATCTATACTCTTTTTCATTGTTTGACATGGTTATCCCCTCCATTTCAACAATTCAAACCGCCTACCGCCAGACAGACCGGCTGAGCTGCTTAGTCTCTTGTGCTCTGCCTCGCTAATTGGTTGCCTCTTCATCCTTCTGCATTTCTATTTGACCTTGTGGAATACTACAGCACCACCATCGCTCCACCCAAGACCCCTATTATTACCCCTGTCAAGCGCAGTCATGTGCTCACCAACCTGAGTGAGCGTTTTGCCATCGCATGGTCGGGTGATGATTGTGCCAATGATTAACGAACGCTCTTAACACGATACTGTTTTGGTGCCCATTTTACGTAATGCACATCATAGTTTGCACTAGGTTAGGTAGGTTATAATCACTGGGGGGTCCTGGGGGCGGAGTCCCCCAGTTAGGTTTCACTGCATCTAGTTAGGCTTCCATTGCTATTTATGACTTTAAATTGAATACATTTGAGTTTGTTTGGTGTGGTGACGTCACGTCCAGTTAGCAGGATCGGCAATAAACTCGGTATCGAAGGTGTTCAGGCAGCTTTCTTTAATATCGCTAAGGAGGTACAGTGGGGCCCCTTGGTTAGTGACCTTATTAGTCCTCCAAAATGGCCGCTATCCATGAAATCGCTACCCGAGGGGCAAACTTGTTACCTAAAAAAATTAATACAGTCCTGGACTCCTTCAGCTCTACCCCTAATTTCCTCCATTACCCATCAGTATCACGTCATATTTCTTCAGTACTATAATAAGATAAATGTATACTACAGTAAAACCTCGATATAACGGACTTCAATAGACCGGAATTCGCTTTTATCGGACTCGGGGAGCTACTGGACTAAATTCCTATATATCGGAAAAAGTCCGATAAAGCCAGAAGCAGTCCGGACTGCCTGACCACTTCAGCTATGTTCACCACAATAAGGTAAATAAAAGATGTTTATCAGTGTGCTGTACAGTATTATTATACCATTTGATTAATGTAGTGAAGGTATAACATAGTACAGTACTGCAATGGTAGTGAAAACAGTTTAAAAACCAGTAGTGCAATCCGGACTAATGTCTGATATATCGGAAAAAGTCCGGATTAGCAGGGGAAAGGCTGGATGTCGCTTTTATCGGAATTTCACGTTTTTCGGAATGGTTAGGGCCCCAATTAGTCCGTTATAGTGAGTTCTTACTGTACATATTCAAAAAATTATCTTTTTCTTTTCCTCCACGCAGTATTGTTTCTTTGGCTTGTCACACATGTATTGTTTGGCTTTTTTGGTCACTTTTACATTACCAGCACTTCCTGTTTTTTCCCCTGGGCCACCACCACCACTTGGGCCAGCACCCAAAGTTGAAGCCATGATATTAGTACACTCAGTAGCCAGACAATAAACGGAAGGTCACAAAAAACTTTAACAATGGCGAGACTGTGACAAGTTGAATGAATGCTCAGCGCGTGGATAAACAAACAATCTTCTTCTTCTTCTTCTTGGGGTAACTGCGGGGAGGTTCACCTTCCACCCGTCAGTATGGCCTAGATACCTGCATTCCCCCAAGAGAAAAGTAAAGGTAAAGGAAAAATTTAAAACTGTAAAATTTGTAGGAGAGAGATAGTTGGAAATTAGTTATAAGAAAAGCTTAAGATACTTACTTTCACTCCACATGGGTCAGTGAACTGAATGACGATAGACTTGCACTCACTATCAGTGTTACCAGGGTCCGACCTTGGCAACTATGCCCACCTGCTCGGTACGTGTTAAATGCCTAGCGGATTTACGCTAACCGTGCAGCATTAATCGCTACGAGATAGTTTCATTCCTGTCGCTATCCATGGATTCGCTACTTAACCCTTTCACGCACGGTAAGTTTTATTAAGTTTCACGACTCACGATTTTACTCCCCTGCGCACTCCGCTGGCAGCCCGCAGTTCGCAAATTACACGTATTCTCGCCTCATTTTCGCCACCCAAACCTCAAAATGTTGCCCTGAAACTCACATCATCTTATTCGCCGATGTTTGTTCTAGCTGATTAGCCAAAAGAAAAACCAGAAAAATACGAATAAAAGTACACTAGGCTGCCGTGAATAAACATTTTGGAACGTTGATCTGACTTCCCAACATCGTCATTCGAGTGTTTTCCATCATACAGAAAAATGTTATAAGTTTTGATAGAGAATTTCATTGGCTTTCTAATGAGGCATGTCCGGTTATGATGCGATTTGTAGTTTTTGAGAAAATAGCCAAAAACTAAAAGCCATTTTTGTAAAAAAAAAATTGATTTTTGTTCAGGGAGGTATACTGCAGAAGTTTTCTTGCACACCTTATGTTTTTATTACATAATCTTATGTAGAATTTCTTAAGCTTTCTCCTGATATCTTTTTGTTTTGATACGCCTCATAGTTTCCGAGTAAATCGCAAAAAACTACAGGGTACTCGCGGCCGCGGTGCACTTTCGTCATACGCTCACAATAACTGCCTACTTAACCACAACTTTTCATTAGAAAAATTACATAGTTATGTCCTGTACATACATAGAATTTACTGATCTTTATCATGGTTCTTACTGGAAATCGATACGTTTAATAATTTTGGAGTAAATGGACGACAAAGATAGAACACTCTTCCTCGCCCGCAAGCGAGATAAAAATGCTCAATTTCCCTGCCTCACGAATACTTACATATTTTTGCTCATTACATTTTATTATTATTATTATTTTTTTTTTTTACTCAAATTATACACGTGAAATATCATAAGCTCTTTGATAGTGCTCTCAGTAACTCGACATTTCCACTACTCTTTTTGCTAGGTACTGATACTAAAGCTGAACTTTCTTCCTTCTCATATGTGTATATGTAAAAAACAATACTTATTTGTGAAAAAAATATAGAAATGTAGAAACAGGTCAATGTACAAATCAACAAAATATGGATAACTCACTTGCTCCAGAGGTGTTGAGCTGCTGGCAGGAACTTGAAGGAATAGAAGATGAGTTAGGTAGTGTGTGAGTTTTGTGTGTGTGTGTGTGTGTGTGTGTGGCATATTCTCTGTTCCTTTCACCACGTTTGCCAAACACATGCGATGCACACAATCGATTCCTCCACGAACATTCGCTGCACGACATATGTATATAATGTCATAAATGTGTCGCTGCGTGGCGTATTTTCTTGTCTCTGATCATTTCATAACTTTCCGCTATCAGTCAATGCACGCAATATTTCTTGTTGAACACTCACTGCACTATTTTATACGTATATTTGACACTGAACCATATACAATATAAAACACTATAACATGTTTCCATCCCAGCCTCTTTTGTTATTCCCTTCCCTACTGTATGGCGTAAGAGACAGCCTGTTCCCTTAGCAACTGATGCATATGTCTATGTATCTCTATGGCGTAACATAATGCCTGCTATGTTAGGTCAGTTATTTCACTAATCCAGGCACTATATTTTTCACAGATATAAGTAACGGCTTTACTATAAGGGTAAAATACATCATTTTACGGGCAGGGTGAGTGGAAACCCCCCTAATAATAAACCAGACTCTGCCTCTAGGCCTAATGGCTGATAACGCGCCCCAATGCTTTACAAACAATATATCTATGTTCAGTAGACACAATCACTTCACAGTATAGTAAAAAACACTGTACAATCACAATATTTCAATAATGGCTTCAGCCTCGGGTGGGAGGGGGAAAATGGCGGATTTAAAGGGACAATACAACACAGCACAACCCTGCTGTCTGGCTGCTAGTGGAGCGCTGAGATTCTATCAGTACGCACAGGCACATAGGAGTCATTGCAGTGTTGCCAAAGTCTTACCTCGGGAGAGACACGTGGCTGCGAGAACGCTACAAAATTTGACGCAAATCGACCAAAAACTTATTTTTTGGTTTGAGGTTCTGTGCTTTGGCACACCACACCACATGTAACGCAAATTGTGGTCCCGTGCGCGAAAGGGTTAAAAAAACGCAATCTGAGGGGCTCCACTGTATACTGTATTTAGTTTGTTCTCCAATATTTTTTTGATGGAAAATCTGATGTCAGTCATCTGAGACATATGTAGTTGTAAAATAATTTTCCTTGAGAATGTAGGTTTATAAGAAGATAGCTCAGATCCCTGTGTCACTTTCGTTCATGTTTTTTTTCCTCTTTATCAAATATTTTTTGAATGACAAGGTGTGGTCAGGAATCTAACCCTCGTCTTTCTTTAAAATCTTATGGGAAAAATCGGTTTGTTTTTCGATCTGTTCGTTATTCAGCCACTTTCTAGGGAATGCATCCCTGTCAATTACTGAGGGAGAGATGTATAGCCAACACTACAAAACATTCGAACAACATTACAAAGTATTTTGTGACCTCATTATTAGGCACGAGGCTCACCTTAAGCCTTTGAGGCACATTGACGCAAATCGCGTTCCATGTGGTTGTGCACATAGATGCACGTTGATGCAAATCTATTGAAAAAAAAGAAAAAAAAATTGCCCAAAATTAAGTTTTGGGGCGATTTGCGTCAAATTTTGGTGCGTTCTAGCGGGCGCGTCTCTCTCTCCCGAGGTAAGACCTTGGCAACACTGTAGCACCTCTTGAGAAGCTGTCCATAGTGAGAAATCTCAGTACCTCACAAGCAGCCAGGCGGTGAGGTTGCGGCGCGTGTGTTGTCCCTTCAAACATCACTAATTCTCCCCCCTCCCGCCCGAGCCGAAGCTCCTGTGGACTGAGTGTGATAATATATTATTTGTGAGCATATTTTTACATGATTTTGTCGATGGAACATAGATATATATCTCGAAAAGCAATGGTGTCCATTATCAGTTGTTAGGCCTGGGGGCAAGAATCGTGTTCACTGTAGCAGGGTTTCGCCACTCTTGCCTCCACTAGGCCCTGTGCTGTGAGAACATACGTACATAGTGAAGCCAACGCCTGGCTGGCTTTGTGAAATAATAGAACTAGCAGGCGTTACGTACGCCATAGCCGTAGTCTGGAATGGGGCAGGCCTCACCTGTGTGCTGTAGTCAGGAAGGGATTATTAGAGGTGTTTAAGAGATGGAATTTGATAGTTCTGTCATCTATGCATAAGAATTGGTGTGAAAATATGTCAGACATGCTGCGAGTGTTCATGAAGGAGAGTGGTGTAGACTGTAGCACCAGTCGAGCAGGGCAGTACTCCCAAGGAGGGTGGAAAGCTGATGACAGGGAGAGCTGGAGCTCACGTTTCATCAGCCGTCAGGACTTGTTCTTGACCGTCCCCCTTTGCTGAACTTTTTCAGTGTCTCAGTAACACAGAGTAGACCAGCATGCTCTCCAATACAAGTTTCTCTAACTGTCAACACCAAACTACATACACACTACACTTCTTTTTCAAATTTTTTAAAAAATGGCGACTTAATTGTGCCTCGGAGTCCCCGGGGGGGGGACATAAATGCCCCCACCATCCGCCCCTCTCCTGGTGACGACTCTCGGAGCTGCCTGGAACCACTGTCTGACTCACTCCTTCTTCATTTCTGTAACATTCACGGCCTTTCCTCTAACTTTCGCTCTGTTGAGCACCACCTCTTCTCCGCTAAACCTCACCTTCTCTTTCTTTCTGAGACTCAGCTGTCTGAGGCAGCTGACAGCAAACCCTTTTCTGTATCCTCCTACTTTCTCTATTCTCATTTCAAAGCCAAAGGTGGCTGTTGTGTATATGTACGCAACGATCTATCTTGCTCTCGTGTTCCTGAACTTGATTCTTCTGAATTCTCTACTCTCTGGCTTCGGCTTTCCTGTCATTCTCTGACTAAATATATCTGTGCTGTTTACTTATCTCTTAATTCTACTGACTATCAAAAATTCTTTGACTATCTTACTTCTACAATGGAACACATTGTAGCCATTTCTCCTTTCTCTGAAATCTCCATTCTAGGAGATTTCAATGTTCACCACCACCATTGGCTCTCCTCTCCTTTCACTGATCCACCTGGTGAACAAGCCTACACCTTTTCTATCCTTAATGACCTAGAGCAGCTTGTACAGCACCCTACCTGTATCCCTGACCGCCTTGGAGAGAGCTCCAACATACTTGACCTCTTCCTTCCAACTAATCCTTCAGCTTACACTGTTAATCTTTTTGCTCGGTTCGGCTCCTCCGATCATAACCTTATTACCTTAACCAGTCGTATCGCTCCGGTGCGGCCTGTGGGCCCTCCAAAGAAACGTCGTCTGTGGCACTTTGGAGTTGCAGATTGGGAGGCCCTCAGGCAGTACTTCATTGATTTTCCCAGGAATGATTATTGCTTCTGTGGCCGAGAGCTATCTGCATGTGCCTTACACATTATGGAGGTTATTCTCTCGGGCATGGAAGCATACATTCCTTTCTCATATCCTTTGTCTAATGCATGGAAGCCTTGGTTTAATCACACTTGTTCTGATGCTGTCCGCAACAAGGAGAGGGCCTATAAAAGATACCGGAGCCAACCCACCCCTGAATCACATCTATCCTATGTTTCTGCCCAGAATTGTGCTAAGCCTGTTCTTCGCTTTGCTAAAAATAATTTCATCCGCACTAAATGTTCTCAACTCTCCAACTCGAATTCTTACCGCACCTTCTGGCACCTTGCCAAAAACCTTTCTAACAACTTTACCTCATCATCCTTCCCTCCTCTTTTCTATTCTGATGGCTCTGTAGCTGTTTCTTCTACTGATGAAGCAGATCTCTTCGCTCAGACTTCCTCCTCCAATTGCACCTTAGACAATTCCGGTGCTGTTCCTCCATCACTTCCCCCCTCTGACTTCCTCATGGCTGACATTAAAATTTCTTCAGCTGATGTATTTTCTGCCATCACTGGCCTCAATACTAACAAGGCATATGGGGCTGATGGAGTCCCTCCTGTTGTCCTCAAGAACTGTGCTTCTGTGCTTACACCCTGCCTAGTAAAGTCTTTCGCCTTTGTCTGTCAATGTACCTTTCCTTCTTGCTGAAGTTTGCTCTCATTCAGCCAGTCCCAAAGAAGGGTGACCATTCCCAACCCTCTAACTCTCATCCAATTGCTGTAACATCCTACGTCTCAAAAGTATTTGAGTCTATTCTTAACAAAAAAAATTTTAAAGCATCTTTTCTTTCACAACCTTCTCTCTCAAACTGCCCTCTTACAGTTTCTATCCTTCTATCTGTGCCTTCCTCTATAGCTTCCTTTCTGGTCATTCTATAGCTGGTGTTGTAGACAGCCATCGTTCTTCTCCTAGATCTATCAGCAGTGGTGTTCCTCAGGGCTGTGTCCTATCACCACCTCTCTTCCTTTTATTCATCTATGACATTCATACGCTGATGATTTCACCCTTCACCTTTCCATTCGGTTCCTGCAACGTCCATCTCAGCAGTTACTTCAATAAACATGGGATGAGGCTATGGCACACCTAATGTCTGACTTGGCTTGTATCTCTGACTGGGGTAGAAATAATCTTGTTTTTTTTAATGCATCAAAGACTCAGTTCTTACACCTATCAGCCCAAAAAAATCTTCCACAGGAGTACCCACTAATGTTTAACAATGTCCAGCTTGTTCTTGCATCATCCTTGAACATGCTTGGGGTTTCATTCACTTGGGATTTATCTTGGAAAGAACATATTACATCTCTTGTGAAATCTTCCTCAGAGAAATTGGATGTGCTAAGCCGACTCCGAAATTTCTTTACTCCTGCACGGTTGTTGACTTTATACACGGGATTTATTCACCCCTGTTTAGAGTACAACTCTCATGTGTGGGGAGGCTCCCCACATACAGCTCCTCTCAATAGGGTGGACTCAAAGGCTTTTCGTCTCATTAACTCTCCTCTTCTTACTGGCTCCCTTCAACCTCTGTCTCTTCACCACATTGTTGCATCTTTGTCTCTTTTCTACCACTACTTCAATGGCCATTGTTCCTCTGAACTGTCTGTTTGCATCCCTCCATCTCTAAGACGGGCACGTAGCACTCGTCTAGCAACAACCTCTCATCCCTTTACTTACAGTCCTTCATTTATGCAACTGGTCAGCTCTGGAACTGTCTTCCTCTTTCTGCATTTTCTACATCCTATATCTCCATTCTTTCAAACGCAGTGTGTCCAAGCATCTCGAAATGAACAGATCTTGAATTTGGCTGTGTTTACGCGCATGGCGCCTGTCTGTCGGTCCCATTTCCCACTCAGTTGCTGCCTCGTGAACAGCTCCGACAATGGCAGCCGAAGTGATTGCTTTTGTGGTGATACCCTACATCCTACAGTGCTTGATGCTGCTCTTCACCTTCTTCATCATGTGTGTGATAATGGCCCTGCCACCTGAGAAGAGGAAGAAAGTGGTTCTGACTCTGGAGAAGAAGAGGGAGTTGTATTAGAGAAGGTGGACACCGGGTGGCCGACATCACAGATCATACATGAATTCAACCTCCCTTGCTCCACCTTGTTTGATATCAAGAAGTCCCGAGACAAACTACAGCAGTACACGGCTGATTTCGCTTCGAAGACCAGACGAAATGTGGAGAGGAAGGTGCTGTTTACTCCTAAGTATGCTGAGGTTGAATAAATTCTCCAGGACTCGTCACTAAACCACACGGGAATTTACTCTTATGTACAGTGAAGTGAAGTGATGTGATGCAAGGTATGCGAAAGAAAACATTGTGGAAAGTGCTTGTGAGAAGTGCTGGTGAGTGTAAAGTGCACCGGAAGTGCTAGGGTGTGTCATGTGCAAGGTCTTACTGTCAGAGTCTGAGATGATCGAGCGTGTTATACATCAGGACGGCGGCAACATTCTGGTAAGTACCCTAACTTCATCAAAATTCCTTGTTTTGTTCTTTCCATATCATTAATTTCATGCGTAGACTGTGTGAAAGATTATTTCCATAAAGATTTTCGTGCCTAACCTGTTTTCATCATGCTGTAAATGTCTTACATAATTACCAAAAATGTTAATCATAATTTCCTGCTTGCAATTTAATTTTTTCATGCATGGTTTTTAAGTGCACCAGCTATGAAAAAGGTGAAAGGCAGTGAATTTCATGTTCGGTCATAACCTAACCTAACCTAACCTATCCTAACCAAACCAAACCTATGCTTACCATAAAGAATTTCATGCCTAACCTGTTTTCATCATGCTGTAAATGTGTTAAAAAATTACCAAAAATCTTAATCATAATTTCCTGCTTGCAATTTAATTTTTTCATGCATGGTTTTTAAGTGCACCAGCTATGAAAAAGGTGAAAGGCAGTGAATTTCATGTTCAGTCATAACCTAACCTAACCTAACCTATGCTTACCATAAAGAATTTTATGCCTAACATGCTGTAAATGTCTTAAAAAATTACCAAAAATGTTAATCATAATTTCCTGCTTGCAATTTAATTTTTTCATGCATGGTTTTTAAGTGCACCAGCTATGAAAAAGGTGAAAGGCAGTGAATTTCATGTTCGGTCATAACCTAACCTATCCTAACCTAACCTATGCTTACCATAAAGAATTTCATGCCTAACCTGTTTTCATCATGCTGTAAATGTCTTAAAAAACTACCAAAAATATTAATCATAATTTCCTGCTTGCAATTTAATTTTTTCATTCATGGTTTTTAAGTGCACCAGCTATGAAAAAGGTGAAAAGCAGTGAATTTCATGTTCGGTCATAAGCTAACCTAACCTAACCTAACCTAACCATTTTTCTGGTAGCAATTCACATCATTTACTGTATTTGATGGTTTGTATCCAATAATTTAGTGCATAAAATGTGAGAAAAGATGATTTCCATGTCAGATACTTACTTATACTGTGCTGGCAAGTTCTGAGCACCTATGCCTCACTCACCTCTAAATCATCATTTTTTGGTTAAAATTCAATTAATTCATGCTTTGTGTGCATTATTTATGTGAAAAGGGACCTAAATAAGTGCTATACATGTCCACTAGGGAGGTAGGAAGGTCGTTTTCTGATTTAGGTTAGGTTTGGTTAGGGTCATGAATGACCAGGCTGGAGCTTCAGGGCCCAATATTCGGACAAAACCAATATTCGGACATGCCTTTGGCTCTATTACACTGGATATTGGAGGGATTACTGTATATATATATATTTATATATATATACAGTAGCGTGGAAAGTGTTGACGAGCTTCAGGGCCCAATATTCGGACAAAACCAATATTCGGACATGCCTTTGGCTCTATTACATTGGATATTGGAGGGATTACTGTATATATATATATTTATATATATATACAGTAGCGTGGAAAGTGTTGACGCCATCTTAAAAGAAAACATTTTTGTGGTTAGCAAGGAGAAACAAATAAATTAACACTCACCATTGAATTTAGTATTTACTGGCATTCCCCTTCACATTTATTATCTTCTTAAGGCGTCTGGGGAGACTGATGGCGTAGTTTTGCAGAACAGACGGACTAAAACTGCTCGATAGCTGCTTGACTGCAGCCTCAAGTTTAGGCAAAGATGATGTGTCCATACTAAGCAGCTGCTGCTTCATGTGCGCCCATAAATTCTCAATGAGATTCATATCTCGGCTG
The DNA here is from genome assembly GCA_018397915.1 of Birgus latro. Lineage (NCBI taxonomy): Eukaryota > Metazoa > Arthropoda > Malacostraca > Decapoda > Coenobitidae > Birgus > Birgus latro. The sequence goes on along the minus strand of JAGKTI010001838.1, from coordinate 28,698 downwards.
TTTCCGGGCCAATCTCGAATAAAGGGAACCTCACAGTCTGTTAGCCACTGTTTCACTGACTTTGCAACATGTGCAGGGGCAGAATCTTGCATAAATACTCTTGCCTTGGTTTTATCAAAAGAGTCACTTAAAACATTACATAAGAGCTCCAAATAATTGTTCTGGTTCACTTTTTCATTTGCAGGTAGAATTACCATTCTACCAACACCATAATATGTAAAGCAGCCCCAAGCCATGAGTGAGGCTGGGTATTTAACAAACTTGGAAGTGTACTTAGGATCCAGGGGGTCACTGCCTGGTTTGAGGTACACTCGTGATGAAGGGGTACCAGTGACAGTAAATGTTGACTCATCACTCCAAAGCACAGTTTTCCATTGCTCCTCAATCCAGGCAAGATATTTCTTACAAAAATTTACTCTCTTTTTCTTCTGAAGTGCAGTTAGCAGTGGTTTTTTACGAGCACAAAAACTCCTGTAGCCCAGATCGTCATGCAACAGCTGCTGCACACTTCTGACAGACAGATCTGCCAGCAACTGTGGGTTCTTTTCTTTTAAATCCCATGCTGTTAGCCTTGGATCCTTGCTAACTTGCCTTGAGATCAGCTGATGGGTCCTGAAGGTTGTCTTAAGAGGTCTCCCAGGCTTGGGAAGTGGAGTGGGAGGAATGGCCTCCCCACTGTCCTTGAACCACTTCACCAGTCTCTGCACTGTCCTCAGTCTAACACCATCTGATTTGCAATAAATGGGAGTTTGTGGCCAGCTTTGTATAAAGTAATCACTTCCACACGTTTGTCCTTGCTTGTGGTTACTTTAGGCATGATGAGAATGTGGTAGGTAACCAAATAACTGTGTTATTTGAGTCAAAACATGCCCTCATGGTGCATCACACACAGAGACAATCCTCCTCCTGTGGCTGCCCAAACATTACTGAACCTGCTCCTGTGGTGCCAAACCTATCAAGCAGGGTTGCCAACTCCCGTTGAAAAAGCATCAGCTCATTTCGCATCACAGGGGAGGGTAGTATTGACCCTACTTCACTTAACGCGAAGAAGAATGACGTCGGCAAAAAAGCGTCAATACTTTCCGTGCCTACTGTATATGAAATTGTAAAGGGAAACGTTTTTTTTTTTTTCCTACATAGAATAGTTACTTTTATACAATGTAGACTCATTTCCACACCACCCATGAGGTAGAGTTTTTGTCAGTTCAGTCAGTCTTCTGGACTTTGTGGAGGAAATAGTTAACAAGCTCTTTCATTTTGATGAAGCAGAGTGGCCCTCATCAGGGCACGTCATCCATCATGCCCTTGACCTTCCAACCCAACGGCCAGCAGGACCTCCGGCACTTGCAGCACCTGCAGCAGCACCAGCACAGGTGCCAACACCACCAGCTCCAGAAGCGGCACCAGTACAGGTGCCAACACCACCGTCTCCAGCACAGGAGCCAACGCCACCATCGCCTGCAACAGCTGCCCAGACCACCATCTCCAGCAGTTCCTGGTCCATCGAGAGAACCTACCACTGCTGCCATGCCAGGCCCTGCAGCTGCACCTCCAGGAAGACAGGACCAGGGAAGACCAGGAGGACATCCAATCAAGCATCGATGAGTCATCAACGACAGAATGTGGTTGGATCGCACACTGGGCCATCGACGGGAGAGGATCCCCAACTGGAGGAGGCTCCAGTGTGCCCTGGCGAAGAAGAGGAGGGACACAAGTCACATGTGTCGCTTTGCGTGGGTGATTGCTTCGAACAGTACCATGCCGGGCGAAGTAGTCCCTAGTGTAATGTACACACACACACACACACATTTTTACACACAGTGGCGCAGTGGTAGCGTTCTCGCTTGCCATCTGGTAGACGGGAGTTCGCGCCTCGCTCAGGTTGGAAAAAGTTTCACTGACGAAGTGGGTGGTTACTGTCCCCCTTGAGCAAGGGGATGGGTGTGTGCGTGTGTGAAGGTCACAGCCTTGCCCATAGATCGGACTATATGAGCTCTCATCTCCCTTCCGGGAGGGTAATAGCCGACGATCACTACCATCAAGTGATCCTGATCGACCCGGTGAGTTACACACACACACTACATAACTCCTCTTCTTCAAACCCCACATGGTCCTGCCAGCAGCTCAACACCCCTGGAAGAAGTGAGTTTTCCAAATTTTGTTGATTTGTATATCAACTTCAATACCTCTATATTCTTCACACAAATAAGCATATTTTTTTTTTTTTTTACATATTACACATATGACGGTACAGCTTCAGTATCAGTAACTAGGAAAAGACTAGTGGTCATGTTGAGTTTCTTTATAGCACTATAAAAAAAAAAAAAAACTTGGAGATTTTACATGTAGACTTTGAATAAAACAAAATAAAGCCTCTAGCAAGCGAAAATATGTAGGTTTGGGTGAGGCAGGAAAAATTGACAGTGCACTTGAAGGTATGTTGTTCTCTTTCATCCAGGTAATAGTCACGTTGATGTTTTTACAAAATCATGAAGAAGAATATAAAAATAAACATCTGTACATGACAAAAAATAAAATAAAAACCGGCTTTGAAAGCATATTTTTTAGGTAAAGGCGGGGGAAGAGAGTGTTTGTTTCTCGCTTGCGGTAAAACTATGCAGCGCTCGGAGGAGTATTCTACCTTTGGCCTCCATTTACTCAAAAACTATTGGACATATCGATTTCCTGTAAGAACCATAATAAAGATCACTGAATTCTACGTCTGTACAGGACAGAACTATGTAATTTTTCTAATTTTCTAATGGAAAGTCATTGTTACATAGGCAGGAACATAATGGTTATTGTGCGTGCATGACATAAGTGCACCGTGGCCGTGAGTACCCTGTAGTTTTTTGTGATTTACTCGGAAACTATGAGGTGTATCAAAAATCGGCGGGTACTTTGAAAAAGCTCATGAAATTCTACACAAGATTATTTAATAAAAATATAACATGTGCAAGAAAACTTTTGCAGTAGAGCTCCCTGAACAATTTTTTTTTTCGGCTTTTAGTTTTTGGCTATTTTCTCGAAAACCACAAATCATATCACATCTGGACAAACTTCATTAGAAAGCTTATGAAATTCTCTATCAGACCTTCTAATAACATTTTTCTGTATGATGGAAAACAGTCAAACTAGGATGTTGGGAAGCGAGATGGACGTTCCGAAATGTTTATTCACTCCGGCCTAATGCACTTTTGTTCATCCCCCCCCCTCCCCGTTGGCTAGAACAGACATCGGCGAATAAGATGATGTGGGTTTCATGGCAATATGTACAGGTTTGGGTGGTGAAAATAAGATGAGAATACGTGTTTTTAGTGACGCGGCCTGGCAGGGAGGGCAGGGGAATAAAATTGTGCGCCAGATAACTTATTAATATTTATCCGTGCGCAAGAGGGTTAAATTAATGAGAAATTTTTTTACATAATACAATATTATTATGAAAAAATACCTGTATGAGAGCATTATGCATTGCCTGCAAAATAAAATTGGAAATTAAAAATTCTGGGGGTGTGTAGTATCTGTGCCTTACTGCAAATGCTCCTATTGTCATCCCTCATCCTCTCCACATGCCCAGGCTGTCTCAGTCCGCCTTTCCTCATCACAACACCAAAACACTCCAGTCCCATCCTACCGCTCAACTCTTCCATCGTAAACCTAGCCCCCACAGGCCTCACACTCAGGGACCTACTGCACATTCACCTAATCATTGCCATTTCTGTACATATGAACCTGCAAATATCCTCATCCTTTACTGTCCAGGTCTCACTACTGTACAGCATTACACTCCTAATGCATGCCACATACAAAGATCCTTTAGCATGGAGGGAGAGCCTTCTCCATGTCAGGAGAGGCAACAGTTCCCTGAACTTCTTCCAACCATTCCTCACTCTGGCCACAGAGCTAGCTGCAGCCCCACCTCCAGCACACAACATGTTTCGCTAATAACAAAATTCTTCCACACACTCGAGAGACTCACCAGCAGGATCAGTCATTTCACGCCTGACAGTCTCCACATACCCTCCCCGACACACTGCACCAATGAAATGAGCATTATCATGCAATCTACCTCTAATAGTACTACATCTCTTATGCACCTATCACAAACACTGCACAAGATGGAATTATTTCTTACGCCCTTGTGGCAAACCGCACATGGCCATGCTCCCTTTTCTTTGACAGTACTGCCACCAGCTGTAGATACTACCACCTTTGTTTTGTTTGCATTTATTCTCAAGTCCTTGTGTCCCATACCATCTGTCCACTTCCTAAATCTTTCCTCCGCCTCTCTTTCATTCTCTGCAGTCAGCACCAAGTCATTGGCATACAACATCTCCCATGAGATTCCATTTCTGAAGTCACATGAGAGGCCTTCAAGTACCATGATAAATAAAAAGGGCTCAAGACTGACCCCAGATGCACACCAACATTCACAGAAAACTTATCACTCAAATCTCCATTCATTCTTACTTGGGTAGCACCCACATACATAGCCATAATCACCCTAACCAGTCATTCCTCAATCCTAAGGTTTCTTACTGCCCACATCACCACCACCCTAGGGTGTCAGACGCCTTCTCCAAATCAAACAGTTAATATGGCATCAGTGGTCCCTTGGCCTGGTATTCTCCAAATCAACAAAAACAAAGTGTAGATCACATTTCTTTCCTATTATTTTTCCTGAAACTGTCAAACAATTAATATGGCATCAGTGGTCCCTTGGCCTGGCATAAACCCAAACTGCATCTCATCAGTAATCACTTCTTCTCAATCATACCCTCTAGAACTCTCTACATTACCTTCATTATCTGGTCTAAAAGCATTATGCTCCTATAATTTCCTTTTTCCAGGGCATCACCCTTCACCTTGTACAGATTTACAATCACACTTTTCAGCCAATCATCTGGGACAGCACACTCATATATAATCATATCAAGTCAGTCACCAACCCTACTCCTGTGTCTCTTGAGGCCTTCAGCATTTCAGCAGTCAACCCAGATACACCTGCTGCCTTTTCCACCTGCATCCTGCCTATTGCCATGCTCACATTAGCAGCAGAATCAAAAGCCAAGGGCTATACACTGGATCTGCTGGCTCCAAACCTTCCCTGTTGCAGTCAAACTCTTCTTTCAACAACCAGTTATAATGCTCTCTTGAGGCATCTTTAATATCCCTGCTGTTCACCAGTACCATTCCTTCATCATTCTTTGCACGTAGCTCACGTGCAGTATCGCTGTTTTCCCCTTTCATCTGATTTGCCACCTTAAATATCTTATTCTTCCTTTCCACATTACAGTATTTAGGTTATCCAGTAAAAGTCTCCGAGACTCAGATTTTGCCCTGTATACCTCTTTTCTTGCCCTACACTTGGCATCCAAGTATTCCTTTTTGTTACCACCCAATTTCTATTCCTGGAAAAGCCTTTTTTTCTCCTTAACTGCAGCTTCTACACCCTCATCCCATCACCAAGTTACTTTATGTCTTGAGGGGTGCCCCTTGATCATCCACACACTTCAGTCACTTTATGTCTTGTGGGGTGCCCCTTGACCATCCACACACTTGAGTCAGTAACTCTCAGGAGATTGTTCTTGAGAACTCTGTACTGTTCATTAACATTTCTGTCAACAGCTTCCTGTTCAGCCACCACTCTACTCATCTCGCTATAGAAGGCATCCTTTACTGCATGGTTTTTCAACTTCCATATTTTCCTCATAGGTGCAGTAGGCAGGATGCGGGTGGGGAAGGCAGCAATTGTATCTGGGTTGACTGCTAAAATATTGAAAGCCTCAGGAAATATAGGAGTGGGGTTAGTCACTGATTTGGTAAGTATGATTATATATGAGCGTGTTGTCCCAGATGATTGGCTGAAGAGTGTAATTGTAAATGTGTACAAGCAGAAGGGTGATGCCCTGGAAAGAGGAAATTTTAGAGGTATAAAGCTTTTGGAGTAGATGATGAAGGTAATGGAGAGAGTTCTAGGAGGTATGATTAGAGAAAGAGTGAATATTGATGAGATGCAGTTTAGGTGTATGCTAGGCAAAGGGACCACTGACGCCATATTCGTTGTTCGACAGCTTCAGGAAAAATATATAGGAAAGAAAAGGGAACTGTACTTTGTTTTGTTGATTAAGAGAAGGCCTTTGACAGAGTCCCTAGAGAGGTGGTGGAGTGGGCAGTGAGAAAAGTTGGGATCGAGGAGTGGCTGGTTTGGGTGGTTATGGCCATTTTTGTGGGTGCTTGCATCCAGGTAAGGGTGAATGGAGATTTGAGTGAGGAGTTTTCCGTGAATGTTGGTGAGCATCAGGGTCAGTCTTGAGCCCTATGTTGTTTATTATGGTACTTGAAGCCCTCTCCAATGACTTCAGAAATGGACTCCCATTGGAGATGTTGTATGTTGATGATTTGGTGTTGATTGCAGAGAATGAAAGGAAGACGGAGAAAAGATTTAGGAAGTGGAGTGATGGTATTGGGCACATGGGGTTAAGAGTAATGCAGATACTGTAAAACAAAAGTGATCGTATTTAGGGCTGGTGGTGGTACTGTCAAAGGGGGGAAGTGGCCATGTGCAATCTGCCGCAAGGGCATGGGAAGTAATTCCATCTTGTGCAGTGTTTGTGTTAAGTGGGTGCACAAGAGATGTAATGGTATTAGAGGTAAACTGCTAAATATTGCTGACTCCATATGCGCAGTGTGTTGGGGAAAGCTCATGGAGATTGCTAAGTGTGAAATGACTGACCTTGCTGGTGAGTCTCTTGAGTGTGTAGAAGAGTTTTGTTATTTGGGAGAAATGTTATGTGCAGGAGATACTGAGAGGGCCCTCCCTTTGTGCTAAGGGGTCTTTGTATTTGGTATGTGTTAGGAGTGTAATGCTGTATGGTAGTGAGACCTGGGCAGTAAAAGAAGAGGATATTCTCAGGCACAAATGTACAGAAATGGCAATGATTAGGTGGATGTGCAGTACATCCCTGAGTGTAAGACCTAGGGGGGCTAGGTTTACGATGGAAGAGTTGAGAGGTAGGATGGGACTGGATTGTATTGTTGTGATGAGGAGAAGTAGACTGAGATGGTTTGGGCATGTGGAGAGGATGGGGGATTATAATTGGGCACAGAAAGTGAGAAACGTTAATGTTGGGGGAAGGTTAATGAGAGGTAGACTGAAGAAGACCTGGGGTTAGGTCACTGAGTGTGACCTAAGGGATAAGGGACTAAACAGGAAGCTGCCAGAGATCGAGCATCATGGAGTGCCACCATTAGGTGACCAAGGCCAACACATTCAAGCATGTTGAAGCCTTGAAAAATGAAACAAAATGAACAACAAATGTGCATAGGTCCTCTTTTTCATCACCTGCTCCATAAGCACTATGTCATAATATCAGTAACTTGTGTTGCTGCACACACTCTTCACTCCCTATAACTTTAACATCCCACACTAACCTCCTGTCAGTCCTCCTGACCAGGAAATAATATATCTGGCTGCCGTTTTCCCAAGACTTATATGTAATGAACCAACTCTGTCTTTTCCCAAAATGTGTGTTGCACACAATCATGTTCATTGCCTCCCTGAACTCGAGTATCTTTTCTCCTTCCTCATTTCTTGTACCATATGCACATCCCCCATGTACTCCTTCATATCCATAAGCTGCTTCATCTACATGACCATTTAAGTCCCCTCCCAAAACTAGAATCTCATCATCCCCCATACCACTTACTACACATATTAAGTCATCTCAGAATCTGTCCTTCTCTACCTCATCCAAGCCAGCCTGTGGAGCATGATATAAATGAAAATGTTACCCCACCGAACAAAATTTTCACTACTATTATCCATTCACTCACTCTCACTACATTCATGACATATTCCACCCATTTCTCCTTAATCAACACACCCACGCCAACATATCATCTGCCTTGCCAAAATATCTTGTATCAACAATCCCTTCTGGCAGTCATTCTGGCTGATCCTCCCCTGTATCTGACCTGCACACAGCCAACATCCACCTCTACTCATTGCCTCGGTCACTTTCCCCGCTCTACCCCTCAACCTTCCCACATTCCATGATGCCACTCTGATCCCCTTGGGCAGTTTAGTTTCTGCTGGGTTACTTTGATTTTTTGTCTTCTTTTTTGTCATAATCAGTAATAAAATAATGGGGCGAGACAGACCACAGGCTTCGCCCACCCACACAGTCCCATGTCCAGGCATGTGATTTGTGACTCATACCTCACCAGTGACCAGTGGCTTTGGCAGTGGCCTTGGGACATACTGCCAGGACAGCTAAAGGGACACCCTTCAAGCTCGCCTTGGCACTGTAACTGCCCCGCCATTACACACCCACTGTTAGGGCAGTCTCCTGGGGCACTACTGCCCAGTTCAGGCCCCTCTCTATTGGGCAGAAGCGGCAGCCTGGAAACTGCAATGCCCTGTTCTCTTTAGCACAGATCCAATTCCCATCCCATCCCAACCTCAAAAACTATGCTGGCAGAGCCCTCGTCACGCCTCCCCTCAATAGGTCCGTCACTGGGTAGGAGGCGGGCAAAATTTTCTGGCCACATGCCCTTGCTGGCATCAACACCTGTGACATATTGGGGTACGTTGTGTCATATATAAAGCACATGTAGAGTAGTGCATGAGATAGAGGAAAGTGTTTGGAAGAGTACGCTGCTTAATGCTCTATGTTGAGAGTCACACTGAAAAGGTCAGCAAAAGGGGATGGTCAGATATTCTGGTAGCTAGTGCAACAGGAGCTGCAGCTCTCCCTATCACCAGCATTCCCATTCCCCTTGGGAGTCCCATCCTAATTGGCTGATGCTACAGAGACCACGCATGGATGATTTAAAAGGGTTGCATGAAGATGAGTTACCTGTAGGACCCTCATTAATGTATGGGTGTCAGAATTTGGTAAGGCATGAGAGTAGGGTGTGTGCTAGATGCTAAAGTGCTATACTGCTAAATCACAAAATCACTACATTGCCGCATGGCCAGTTGTAAACAGACCATGATTGCATTGTGTCACCTTGAACTTGTGTGTTTCTAAAATATCTTGGCTATATGATGAAGTTCATGTTACTTTTTTTTTTTAAATAAAAAATCACATTGTTCATGCTCTAGAAAATACCTGTGATTTCCAAGTAGTAAGATGATGATCCGTATAATGGCTTCTTCCGAATCAAGCCTAGCTTAACTGCTACCTGGTTCATCATCTCTGGCCTCTAGGATGCATAGGGATATTTTAAGGTAATTTTGAGACAAAAAAGCATCTTAGACACCACGAAATCTGCTGCTTTCCTTGAATTTCCACTATTGGTGTGTTTACTAGATAATTATGTGAAATAACTAATTTCAGGTTGTATCAGCATGGCAGTAAACCACACACACTTTGTGATAGGGTTTGTGTCCCAGAGTAGTGTGAGTGATGACCCACGTTTCCTGCTCCTCACACCTGGAGTCAAGCTGGCTGGGGCTGGGGATGGGCTTGGGCAACAGGTAAGCTCATCAGCACCTACTTAGGTAGAATACAGATCACTTCCATCCAACTACAGCCATGATTCCCTGCATGATAGGGTTTCGTCAAGTGAAAACCTATCCCATTATGATTTATCATATAATGAGTTCAATATAACATGGTTTCAGTGGAGATAGGGAGGGTGCCCTTGACCACGAAACCTGAAATCTAAGAAAAGCTTACCCTTTTATCCTGCCCCCAGTAGCACCACACTTTCCAGTTGGGGTAGCATCCATGCCAGATACAATTTCCAAGTCAAAGTTTCAGTTTTTCTCAGAAAAAAAGTTATCACTAAATATTGCACACAGCACTGTTTGTTACTTCACTGTTATTTGGTGATGGCAGTGGTGTTTCAGTTGCCTTTCATTCACAAAATGGAGTGAAAGGCAGACGATCACAGCAAATGTTTACACTGGGCTGACTGGGAGGCCCTGTCATCAGCTGACTGGGGAGTCTGTGTATGCATGGTAAACACTATTTCTGAGTCACAAGTTTAAGAATTTCACATACAAAAAGTTATCGTTTCACTTAATATCACACACTTCACTATATTTCCAAGTCACAAGTTTCAGAATTTCACACACAAAAAGGTATCATTTCACTTAATATCGCACACTGCACTATTTGTTATGCACTTACACTTATTTGGCGATAGCAGTGATGTTTCAATTGCCTTTTAGGTACAAAATGGAGCAAAAGGCAGACAGCCACAGCAAATGTAAAACTGGGCAGCCACGTTGGCTCAGACAACTGACTGTTGGCTTGCGTATGTTACCGCATTTGCATGAAATTCTTGGAGGTAGCCGTCACAATTATCATTCTAGTGACCATGATCCCCCCCTCCCCCCTTATTCTGAAAAAAGGGTGTAACTTTGAATGATCATTGGAACGATTTATCACGTAGCGTAGCTGTATAACGAGCCTTTACTTTCTGTTCTGCCTATGGGTGACTCTACACTGAGTGACAAGCCAAATGGTTTCCTGTAAACCAGGAATCTATTTATTATGCTGGGTGGTAACCATATAACCAAATTGTGGCACCTGGTAGTTTAGTGAGTAATTGCAGCACTCCAATCGGATTGAGCTGGTGCAGGTTTATATCCAAGGGTGGTTGGAGTTTATTGCTCACGTAATGCCACTCGTGGATGAGTGAAGCTGGTCATTCTCATCTTAAATGTCAGGACCAACTTGCCTAGCCCTGGGCTCTTATGTTCCTCATGGGGCAACATAGGATTGGATGATGGATGGATGGATGGAAGAAGTAATTCTGACCTGCTTCATCTTTACTGGTGATACACTCTAAGTAGTGCTACATATCCCAATATTTTGCTTGTATCGACGAAATTGCACTAAAATATGTTACGTAACACATCCAGTGTGCCTGATGACAAAGTGACAATTTCTTATAATCGGTTTTACTGCTAAATTTTACTTGGAGATACACCTCTTTGCATCATTGCATCAGAGAATTAACACTCAAACTCTCGTATCATTTAGAAAGGCTCCTGCGTGCTTTAATGCATCAGTCTTGGTCACCTAATGGCAGCTGTCCATGCTGCTGCATCTCTGGCAACCTTCCTGTTCAGTCTGTTATTCCTGAGGTCACACACTATGACCTCATCCCATGTCTTTTTTTGGTCTGCCTCTCGCAGCCCTACCCTTGATGCTCAAACCTCTCATCTTCTGCACCCAACTGTCATCCTCCATCCCCTCAACATGCCCAAACCATCTTAAGTCTACCTGTCATCACAACACCAATACATTCCAGTCCATCCTTCCTCTTAGTTCTTTAGTCACAATTCTGTCCCCCCCCCCCCCAGGCCTCACCTTCAGGGGCACACTACACAGCCACATGATCATTGTCATTTTGTACATTTGAGTCTAAAAATATCCTCATCCTTTTCTGCCCAGGTCTCACTATCATACAGCATTACATACATGCTTTATACAAGGATCCCTTAGCATGGAGGGAGAGACCTCTAAATCATGTGACAGTGTGACAGGTTGGTGAAGAGTGGATGAAGAATACATGAGGTAGAGTCAGAGTTTACTCCTGACTAGTTTCGTTGTAAAGCTTTATCTGATGGAGCTTTACAGTGGAACTAGTCAGGAACAAATTTTGACTCTGCCACGCATATTCCTCATTCACCATTCACTAACTCTTATATTAGGAGAGGCAACAGCTTCTTGAACTTTCTCGTGCCCTAGCCACAGCACATAAGTCCCCCAAATAACAAAACACCATTCACACTCAAGATGCTTCAGCAAGATCAGTCATTCACATCTCACAATCTCTACATGCTCCCTTTGACACACTGCACACATGAAAGCAGCATTATTTTGCAGCACCTACTTACCACAGACACTGTGCTAAATGGAGTTACTTTCCACACCCTTGTGGCAAACTGCATGTGGCCACAGTCCCTCTTCTTTGATAGTAAAGTGCAATTCCCAAATTCCTAAATGATCGGGATCGAGCAGAAAACTTGAAAAATTTCATTTGTATAGATATCCATATGTCCTTTGCCATGCCCTTTTACAGTCACTGTACTCATGCTACAATTTATTCTCATATTAATGGTTTCTCCAAATATTTCTCCTCTCTCTCTCTCTCGATCTTGAAAATAGGGTAGGCCTAACTTACGGTATCACTCTTCACACCCAGCATCCCACTGCCCAAGTAAACAAGTATATAATATCCTCATCATCCAGACCTTCTTCCCCACCCTAGGGCAAGGTGAGGAATTACAATGTCCAGACAGACCAAATTTGCCCACTCAGTGGGCCACGCTTCCATTCACTCATCATTCAAGCTTCCGGAATCCTGGCTCTATCTGATATGCCAAAACCATTCATCACGTTCTGTAGCTTCCCATCAACGTATCCGATAGAGTCAAATATAAACAGGTATAAATTATCCAATTTGTTTACATTAATAATAATAAAAGCAGTTCTACTATATTATACAGTATCATCAAATTATGAAAGAGCATATTGGTCATGCACTGGCTGCCACTGTGTTGGTACATCTGCCTGTTGTAACCAAGATCAGCTGAGCCAATTTGAGGACTACCAAACATGCAGAGATTTGTGTTTAGTGATTTTAAGTTATTAGGTCTTAAGATATTTTTCACCTTGATATGCTGATATTAGAGGTTGAAATAATATTTTTCATTCAGCTTTTAAGGGCAGAGATTTTTACTGGACACCAATTTCACAAATGAATCATGCACAAATTTTAGGTGGCATGCTTGTACACAAACTTTTTTTCCCCCCCACAAGCCCTCAAGCACTTTATTGAGTTTAAGTGTGCAAGTTAAGCATAGAAAAAAATTTCAGTTTTGTCCACAGTGGCAGAACAAAGAATGATGAAATGGCTCATGTGGGTGACATGGGTCTTACCAGCTTAGACAAACATATGAGCTAGCTTGGAGAAATGTGTGACTTGTTCTTTAGCCAAGCTCTTAAGCTAGCTTAGGTAAATGATTGTTCCATGTTAGCTCATGAACTTTATTAAAGAATGAATCACACTTTTCCCAAGCTAGCTCACGAGCTTGACTAATTGAGTAAGTTTAACTCTCATGGCGGTCTGTAAAAATGGTGGTGACTGTGGAAATTAAAATTATTACTGTTTAAGGCAGCAAAAATTTCTCTCTCTCTTCAATATACTTGAAAATTCTTTTGGAAAACTGATAATTTTGGAAATTTGGTATTGTATGTGGATTTTAAGAATTGCATTGTCCAACCTACTGCCCTAGATATAAGTTTTGCTTTATTTGCATATACTTTCATACCCTTTTTCCCTATTCCGTCTCTGTGCTAAATCGTTCCTCCGCTTCTTTTTCATTCTCAGCAATCAACACCAAGTCATCAGCGTACATCTCTCATGGGAGTCCATTTCTGAAGGCATATGATTGTTTCAAGCACCATCATAAACAAGAAGAGGCTCAAGGTTGATCTCTAATGTACACCAACATTCACAGAAAACCTTTCACTCAAATCCCAATTCACTCTCCCTTGGATGCGAGCATGCACATACACAGCCATAACCTCTCTAGCCAACCACTCCTCGATCCCAAGCTTTCTCATTGCCCACTTCACAACCTCCCTAGGGGCTCTGTCAAAGGCTTGCTCCAGTCAACAAAAGCAAAGTACAGATCCCATTTCTTTCCTATATATTTCTCCAGAAGCTGTCGGGCCATTAAGTGGCATCAGTGGTTCCTTTGTGTGGCATGAACCTAAGCTGTATCTCGGTTCCTTTGTGTGGCATGAACCTAAGCTGTATCTCAATCAATATTCACCCTTTCTCTCTTCATACCTTCTAGTACTCTCTCCAGTACTTTCATTATCTGGTCCAAGAGTTTTTTGCCCCTATTATTTCCTCTCCAGGACATCACCCTTCCCCTTGTACACATTAACAATCTCACTGTTCAGCTAGTCATCTGAGACAGTACACTGGTATATACAGTATAACCATCATGGTCATCGTCATCTAGATCTCCTTTCCCAACCTAGGGGAAGGTGAGGAGTAGCAGAGTCCAGACAGCCAAAGTTTGCTTAATTCATTGGGCCATTCTTCCATTCACTCATCAGTCAAGCCCACAGAATTCTGGCTGCATCTGATACGCGAAAAGGTTTCACCACGTACTGTAGCTTCATATATACCTATCCGATAGAGTCACTCCGAAGGCTGTCATGTTAAAAAGGGGTGCCAAATCTCTGGTCATGCATTTCCCCACACAAAATTCATCCAGCCGGCTCGATCATCTCACCAGTCCCTTCACCTTACCAACTTCAGTATATCTTTTCCACACACACTTATTCACCATATCTCTCCACCTTCTTGGCCTACCTCGCCTCCTCCCTCCTGCAAATTCACTCCGATATACCTTTTTCACCACTTTGATGCCATCCATTCTCCCCACATGTCCATACCATCTCAGTACACTTTCTTCAGTTCTGGTGTCCACAGACTTCCTCACTCCGCATCTTTCACAAATCACTTTATTCTGTATCCTATCCACTCTCTGTACAACACATACATTCCTCAACAGTCCCATCTCCACTGCTTATACTCTTGACTTTTCATTTTCATGCCACACCATAGTCTCACACCCTTATATTAAAGTTGGCACTAACACTCCTTCATGTAAGCCTCGTGCAACTGCCTGTTTCTTATTAAAGCCTTCATAGCACCAGCTACTTTCCTTTCTTGTGTCACTCTACTTTCCACTTCCTTTGCACATATTTCTCTCTCTCCTGTTACTACACCCAGGTATTTGAACTCCCTCACTAATTCCAGTCCCTCTCCATTCACTGTAACATAACACTGGGAGTCACCTTCTCTCAGTAACCATCACTTTTCTCTTTTCTACATTTACTCTCTAGAGTATGCTTCATCAACATACATCAAATTTGAGATATTCCATCAATCATCATTCGTTACCAGCACCATCCGTCTCTCCATTACTCGTGTTTTTACTTCTCTCGTCTCCCCATCCATGTATATATTGAACAACCATGGGGACATCACACAACCTTGTTGCACATCCACGTTGATTGTGAACCATTCACTTAGATGCCCATGTACCCTCACACATACCTCACTACCATCATAAAAACTCTTAACGGCACCTAGCTGCTTACCGTCCACTTTACATGCTAAAACCTTCCACAATCCTCTGTCTGCTTTGTTGTATGCTTTTTCCAGACCCATAAAGGCCATAAACAGCTTATAGCCCTTTTCACAAACCTTCTCCACTATCTGTCTCACTGCAGGTATGTGATCCACACATTCCCTACCACTCCTAAAGCCACCCTGTTTGTCATTCACTAGGCCTTCTGATATCTCTCTTACAATAGATCTGTCTTACTTTGTCTATAGTATTTCTTCCCTATATCTTCCTTACAACACTCAGTGGGCTAATGCCACGATAATTCTTGCACTCAATTCACTCAGCTTTATTTTTGTACAAGGGTACAGTCACAGTCTCTTTCCACTCTGCTGGCACAGTTTCACTCATCCATGCCTTCTTACATATTTCCTACAAGCACTTCATTCTGCTCTCTCCACTACACTTAATCAAGTCTGCATGCACCTCATCAACACCAGCCAGTTTCCCATTTTTCAACAATTTCACAGCATTCTTCACTTCTGCAAGTGTCACGTTTCATGGCACTACATTCCTTTTCAGCATACCCCCCAAACCAATCTTGTTTTGCAGTCGCTTTGCTCCCTCCATTCCCATTCATCAAACCTTCAAAATATTCTTTCCATCTAGTCCTTAGTTTATCCCCATGAGTTAATAATCTACCACCTACTTAATTTCACATTTCTTTCCACTGTCATTCTACATTACTGCACAACTTTCCAGAATAACTTCCTATTTTAAGAGTAATTTGCATTCAAGGTTTGTCCTAGATCACCATTTACCTTTGCTTTTTTCCTCTGCGCTAGTCTCTTTATGTGCTTTTTGCTCTCAGTACATTCAGTTCGTATTTCAGTTGAACCCCTGTCCTGTATCCACTCAAGGCCACCCCCTTTTCCTCTGCTGCTCTCTTAACCCCTTCATCCCACCATGCCATACCTTTCTTCGTTGTTACCCTTGCAACACCATACACCACTTTAGCGTTCTTAACTAAGCAGTCTGTATACGCATTCCACAAGTTGTCCAGAGCCATTTCATACCAGTTCACTGATTCCAACACTTCCTCTATTTTGGCCCTGTATTTATCTGCCATATCTTTAATCCTAAGCTTCTTGACTTTCAGTCTCTCTCCCTGACTGGTCCTCTCACACCTGACTCCTCTCAGCTTGGTCTTGCATACCACAATATCCTGATCTGACAAACCCCCAGTCCCCTTACTACCCTCAAATCAGCAACACTTCTCAGCATCAATTTCTCTATGAGCACATAATCAGTCCGGCTCCTTTTAGTACGATTTCCATTCCCTCTATACCATGTATATTCAAGTGCATCTTTTTGCTTGAAGTAAGAGTAGCAGCCGTGGCTCAGTGGGTTAGAGCTCTCCGCTCTGGCCGTAGGGTCGGAGGATCGAATCCACCCAAGGGTCATTGGTAGACATCAGGAAGGGCATCCGGTCATAAAATGCTACACGCTCCAATCCAAAAAGGCAGACGCATGCAAGCATGTTGCAGCCTTCAAAAAAATGAAACGATAAGAGTTACAAATGCACAACCTCCTTTCCTGACACAAGTCCTTCAGTTGATTTCCATTATTCTCCTGGTACTGCATTACTACCCTTTATACAGTACATCCGTCAACTTTGCGAACTTTAACTTTGCGATTCACCAATTTTGCAAGGTAGTTCCAAAAGTCATGTATTTTTTAACATTTATGAACTTTGTGACTGATCACACACTTTGAGAGGTCGAGTGGTGGGAGAGTCGTCTTCCCGCACTACTTTGCCACCCCGAGTAATGACGTCATGGTTCATTGGGCGTACTGAGCCTCCTAGTTCAGTGGTCTGCCGCCCCGCCACATTTGTTTGCACCTGTTTCCAACCAAGGTCACTGACCCTCACAATTTCCTGGTGCTCCTTGCAATACCCAGCAGTCTAACCTTGCACAAGTGTTATCATGGCGCCAACGGGTAAGAAGAACAAGAAAATAATTTTGGAGACCAAACTGAAAATGATTGAAAGGAAAAAAGCAGGTGAAGGTAATTCTGCTATTGGTCAGGAGTTTGGTGTTGGTGAATCGACAGTGAGCATGATTTTAAAGAACAGTGAACAAATCAAGCAAGCATCGAATAACTATGGAGGTGTTCAATTTGATGGTAGAATGCTGGTGGACAACAAAGAAGTGCTAATAAAAATGGAAAGATATCTTGCTCACTACATTCAAAGAAAAGAAAAGGAAGGGGGGTTGCATTAGATGGGTGCTATATAAGGGAGCAGGCAAAGATATTCTATCACACGTGCCTTAAAAAAGCCATTAAGCCTCCAACAAAAACCTTTCAAGGCGTCGAATGGGTGGCTATGCCAGTTCCTCAAAAGTTTAAACACATCAGGTTCTGTGGTGAGTGAGGCAGTGCTGACTACAAATTGGTCGGCTTCACTCCAAGGTAAGCACTTTTTCCCACTCTTTCTCTCGACTCTACCTCTTAATTTTACGATGATAAATGAAACAAACATGAACTGATGTACTGTACAGTAGTATTAATAAGAAAACATCATAGGTAAGAAACATTAAAAAAAAAAAATGCATTTACACTGATGTGAAGACTTGCCTGGTTAACGGGACTGGTGGCAGGGAGAGGCTGTCTCTAATCACAAAATTAATGAGAACCCCAAGAGACCCTGCCCCATCGACCAGCCGTCCTGCCACCCCTCCCCAAGCAGCCAGCGATCCTAGCATCCTTAACCTTTTTCATTCTGATGACCCCAGTGACGATTCTGACTTCGAGGGATTCATGAGAGAGGCAGAAAAAACACATCAAGATGTGGAAATATCTGCCAACAGTGATAGTAATGACATAGGCCCCGCGGGGCGACAGTAGCCAAGCCTCGCCCCGCCACCAGTCCCGTACACCAAGCCAATCTTCACATCAGTGTAAATGCATTTTTTTTTTTTTAAATGTTTCTTACCTATGTTTTCTCATAATATCACTGTACAGTACATCAGTTCGTGTTTGTTTCATTTATCATCGTAAAATTAAGAGGTAGAGTCGAGAGAAAGAGTGGGAAAAAGTGCTTAGCTTGGGGTGATGTCGACCAATTTGCCTTTATTTCATATATTTAATTGTTTGAATTTTGCGAATTTTGATTTTGCGAGGTTTTTTGTCGACCATATTCTCGCAAAATTGGAGGAAGCACTGTATCATTTACTGGACCAGTGCCTACTCTACTACAGTATAATCACATTTATCAGATCAGTAACTGTACCATGAAAATTGGTGTTAACCAATCGGTTACAGTATTATCCTGTCCATTTCTTTTATTTTCGTATGAAGAGCCCATGGGCATACAGATGTACCTTTTTTTTTTTTTTTTTTTTTTTTTTTTTTTATGCTAGGGCCCATGAACAATTGATCTGGATGAGGATCCTACATTTGGTGACCCAGTGCACTCTGGGTGAAGCAGCTGTAGCATCCACCCAAGAACCAAACCTCCTCATATTTCTCTGCACCTCGCTGTGAAGAACACTTGTCAGATCCTGGTGAGGCAGTCTACCACAAGAGGGCACTGGTTTCCTATATAGGCTACCCTCATTATACAATTGTCTGGTATGCAATCATTCGCATATATGATCAGTAAGAATTTGGGTACATTTGCATTTTTGCTTATACGATCATTTTGATCTCATATGAAGCCTCCCTGGTTGATGTATGATTACTATTTTTGCATATATATATGATCGCAGACATGCAAGCCTGCTTTCATTTGTTTGATCCAAGATGGTCTTTGAATTGTCACTGCTGGAAGTGTTAGTGTTAGGGCCTGACACACTTGCCCCTAAGCATGCGATCATCAAGAGGAAACGAGGCTCAGGTCCGTCCAATGTTCAGACTTGAATAGTAAAGCAGCTCTAACCCTGTGCTTCGTTTTGTCTTGTCAATCACATGTTCGGGGGCAAGAGTGTCCGGCCCCTTAATAATGGAACAGTAGTGTGAGGTTTGAGTTCAAACAGCTGGTTAAATGCAGTTAAGTGAAAATAACTACAGGTGGTCCCCTAACTATGAACAGGTTACGTTCTGAGAAACTGTTCATAAGTAAAATTTTTTGTAAGTTGAAAATGCATGTAATACATCCAACAAACCAAACATCATAGCCTAGCCAAGCCCACCAAGCCTTTTAAATGTGCTTAGAACAGCTGCATTAGCCTGCAGTTGGGCAAAATCATTAACACAAAGCCTGTTTTATAATAAAGTGATGAATATCTCATGCAGTTTATTGAGTATTATACTGAAAGTACAAATTTGTAAGTGCAAAAAGTTTCAAGTCAAATGAATAGGGACCACCTGTACTAGTTTGTGAGTTGGAAACTCATAGTTAGACTGATGTTTGGTGGTTGACCATTGGCCCAAAACATATCCCAGTGAACCCAGGTTAAAGAAATGCCTTGCAGTGTGATTAATCATTATATTCTTGGTTTTCAAAAATGCATTCCAATTGCATACTGAAGTTGGACCATACAGTGTATATACTATACTGTACTGTACCTTTAGAATACCCTAAGAGAAGCAGTTGTTTACCTTGGTCTGTATGTTTGCCTGGCCAGACAGCCCAGGGTTAAGCAACAACAGTAGCAACATGAATAACTTATTATATACCTGTATGTGTTTCACAGTATGTGAGTCCTCGTGCAGCCATACTGGAGCGTAGTGCTGATGTTATTATAGTGGGTCGGGGCATCACTGAAGCTGAAGACCTTGTGTCTGCTGCCATCACATACAAGGAGCATGCGTTCTCAGCTTACGAAGAGCGTGTTGCTGCAAGCTGCAGCTAGGTCAGAACAACCCCATTTTTCAAATGGAGTATATGAGTGGGTTTTGCATATCATTCACAGATATATTACTTATGACCTGTGACATGGTTTTGTTTGGTTACTGTTGTTGAATATTAGTAAATTGAGTAGTCTTAATTATAATTATTTTATATACAGTGCTGCCTTGCATTTTGTGCATTTTAGGCTAGTGAATTCTAACTTCATAGTAGGTTGAATAGTTACCTTCACTATATTGTTGTGTAAACTCTAGAAATTACTTGTAAAAATACCTTTTGTTGTCAATATTTTCATTGTTTTGGTGCTGTCATGGGCATAAAATAAATTTGTTTGTATATATTTATATATGGTTGTTAGCACTCATACAGATACCAAACACATCTCAGTTTTCTGTTAATATTAAAGCAGCATTATAAAAAAAAAAAAAACAGCCTATGATAATATTCAGCCATTATGGAGACTGTAGTTTATAAAAGTTTTAATTAAGTTCACTTAACAGAAAGCTTGATTTTCTGCCATCTCTAAAAATTACATATCAAAGTACCTATTTTTGTATCTCTAGACTTAATGTAACTCAGGGCTGTGTTCAGTCACCAAAGGGGGTAGGTACTATGGAATATCACTATGGTTTTTTTTTTTTTTTGCTAGGCTCCAGTTTAGAGAAAAATCCATTTTACACAGCATCTTGACAAATCTACTACTTGCATACCATAGAATCATGGTTTGTATGTTTGTGGTTTATGCCAATAAATACCTGATACAGGTGGGGAAAATAGGTCCTTTTGACTGCCTAGAACCAATTGATTATTTTTCCCATGATCCACTCACTCGATGTAGTGCTGCTCTCGGGTGTCTGCCTTTTCCTCTCCTCCATCCTTCAATCCTCTTCTGTCTTTCTTTCCTTCATTCTTTCCTTGTCCTTCTGCCTGCGTGTGACTTTACACTCCCTCTTCTGTCTTTCTTGCCTTTATTCTTCCCTTGTCCTTCTGCCTATGGGTGACTCTACACTGAGTGACAAGCCAAATGGTTTCCTGTACACCAGGAAACCATTTGCTATGAGAGGTGGTAACCTTATAACCAAATTTTGGCGCCTGGTGGTTTAGTGGGTAATTACGGTGCTTCAATCTGATTGAGCCGGTGAAGGTTTATATCCAAGGGATGGTTGGGGTTTATTGCTCACGTAATGTCATTCAGGGATGAGTGAGGCTGATCGCTCTCATCTTAACCCCTACACCGCGGGGTTGTCGGAGGTTTTCTGTGTCATTCCCGCGGGGATATTTGCGCTCCAACTGACTTTTTAAAAATATTTGCCAAAAATCAGTTATTAGTCATAGAATATTATAATTACATATGCCTATGGCACAAACCTTCAGCTTTCTCCTGGGATGTTTTTTTTAGCACTCATCGACTACCGTAGGACTTGTGGAGACTTCTGAAGTTGGGTAACTAAGTCTCCACTTTACACTTCCCGACATCCCCTAATCTGAATACCACTGCCAGATATTATCACTAAAAACACTATTCAATGATTTCCAAGTAGTTTGGAATCCATACGTAAAAAAAAAAAAAAACACCGTGAAAGCAATGTAAAATACGAGCACGTACGAGCCTCCCACTCCCACTAATTCGCAGCTGGTGTTCTGTCATTTCTTACTCATATACCCACTCACACTTTATTATTTCTAGTACTTTATTACACTTGTATATATCTACAGTCCTTTACCGCTTCCCGCACGATGTTTAGTAGGGGTAGAGGTCACAGGGCCTTTTATAATAGGTGCAAAAGTGGCAGAAATGGACGGGCGTCATTTCACCAAGAAGGACGAGAGCAAACTGGCTGTATCTGGGTAGCAAAGAGTTGAAAATGTCAGCTGCTAATGTATATGCTAAGAAATAAGTCGTAGGAAATCTAGACAATACATATAAATTAGGTAGTTCCAGGTGAATATAAATATCACTCAGGCTTCTTCCTTCCTTTCTTATATACATTTATATTACGAGAGTAGCTCATACAGCATATTTCACGGGGGAAAAAAGCAGGGGAAATTAGCGAATGAGTGCAGGTTGGATGTTGCAGAGTGATAATTAACCAATTCCAGGTGTATGGCACTATCAATTACCTTATTTTTTATATATAAATATATTATTTTGTATAAGAATAGGCCATAGGGCTCATTTCAATGGATGAAAACTGGAAAAATCCAGGGAAGATTTACTTAGCGCAGAGCGGTTGAGCAGACGTCACCAGAGGGTAATGGAGAGGAGTCTAGAATGGGGGAAAATGCCTAAATTGTCAACAGTGGATGGGAGTACTGATGACATTAGCAGCTCTGACTATTGTTGGACATTGGCAGTGCTGATAGATGATACAAGTCACCACCTGAAAGCTCGGGGGAATTAAAAATAACACAGTCGCTCAAGTGACGCCCAGCGGTATGATCCATTGCACCCGACCGTCACGAAAGTAACGACCCGCGGTTAAGGGGTTAAATGTCAGGACCAACTTGCCTAACCCCGGGCTCCTACGCTCCTCTGTGGGGTGACAGGATTGGATAATGAATGAATTAATTAATTTATGTTAATATTTGTATGAGCCATGGCTCAGTGGGTGAGAGCGCTTTGACCAAAGGGTTGGAGGTTCGAGTCCACCCAAGGGTCATTGGTAGATGTTAGGAAGGGCATCCGGCCAAAAAGTGCTACATGCTCCAAAACCAAGGTCCTCTACCTAGGGGCAATGCCTTAGCCCTTATAAAAAAAAATAAAAAAAAAAGAGGGGGGAGAGGGATGGTATAAAAAAAAATCCATTCAAAATGCAGAAAGGCATTTTTTTTTTAAGGTATTTTGTGCAGAATTAATTATTTTGAGGACTACACTACTTTTCTGCTCATTCTATACTTCTAGTACTGTACCAGTAATCTGAGAGGAATGTTTCAGTTTAGGTTTGTATCATGTATCATTTTTAAAGGCTCCAACATGCATGCATGCATTACCGTAGGTCACCTGGTAGCAGCTGTCCATGCTGCTCAATCCCTGGCAACCTTGATATTCAGTCATCTATCCCTCAGGTCACACTATGACCTCGTCCCAGCTCTTTTTGGTCTCTCACAATCTTTCCTTTGATGTTCACACCACTTACCTTCCGCACCCAATTGTCATCCCTCCTCTCAGCATGCCCAAACAATCTCAATCTACCCCACCTCATCACAACACCAATACATACAAGTCCCATCCTTCCTCTCAGTTCTTCAGTCACAATCCTCACCCCCCAGGCCTCACATTCACGGATACACTACACATCTATCTAATCACTGTCATTTCTGTACATTTGAGGTACAAATATCCTCTTCTTTTACTCCCAGGTCTCAGTACTGTACAGCATTACACTCCTAACACATGCTGCATACAAGGCTCCATTAGCACAGAGAAAGAGCCCTCTCAGTGTTACAAGAGGCAACAGGTCCCTGACCTTCCTCGAACCACTCCTTACCCCTGCCACAAAGCCAGCTTCTTCATCTCCAGCACATGATATGTCGCCAAAATAAAACTCCTCCACATACTTAAGAGACTCGTCAGGAAGGTCAATCATTCACACCTCATAATCTTTACAAGCTTTCCCCCACACACCACACATACACAAAATTGGCATTATTTCACAGCCGACCTCTAATACCACTACATCTCATGCACCCACTTATCACAAACACTGCACAAGATGGAGTTTCTTCCTCTCTCCCCCACACACCACACATACACAAAATTGGCATTATTTCACAGCTGACCTCTAATACCACTACATCTCAAGCACCCACTTATCACAAACACTGCACAAGATGGAGTTTCTTCCTATACCCTTGTGGTAAACTGCACATGGCCACATTCCCTCTGCTCTGACAGTGCCACCACCAGCCCTAGATATGAGGGGTCTAGAATAGGCTATGAGAGGTGCACTTAAAATGTTTTCACTGTTTGAAAGAGGGAGGACTGAAGTACATGCAGTCATCAGAAAAAAAAAGAAAATGGGGGTCCCTGGTGAGTTTGCCCCTCATATTCTGGACTTCATGGGTGTGAGGAGTCTCTACACAAGGCAGACTTAAAACATTTTCATGGTCAGTTAGATTGAGGATTGAAGTACAAGACGTGTCTACACCCTCTTCCCACCACCATATGTCTTGGAGGACCCCTTGTCCATACACACAGTATTATTTAGTTAAAAATTATTATTTACATAATCAAGAGAAAATATTGTATGTCCACATTATTTCAGTATGATACAAAAGATAACAAAAACAGAAATATCAGATAGAAGGATTGTGCCTTTTTTCTTTAATTTTTAGTTTTTAGGTAACATAATAGCTGGTTTTCAGCTCAAACCCTCTGTCTGTGAACCCTAGGAATTTAATGCCTTAAATGCTATGTTCCCTGTCTGAGCTAATCCCTGGTTTGTGGTTTGAGGTAACACCATTCGCTCTGGAGATAATAAACACATTGATGCAAACTGCTGGCAAGGGTGTCTGTGTACCCTGGATATCTAAAAGAATCTCTGCCAAGGGATTTGAACATGCCACAGTTGTCAGAGCTTAGCTGCAGTGAATTTTCATTAAGGATACCAGCTTACATCAGGTAGAATGAGTATAGGATGTGGAAACACATTAGAATGGATGAAATAACAGTCCAGGAGGGATGTAAGAATGCATATTATTCTTAGGGCTAGCAAATCGTGGGATTTATAAGATACTAATTTATGAAACTTGAAGTGTAGTGCCATAAAGACTATAATTACCACTTGCAGGAGGTTTACACATATTCGACATTATAGGTACCCCCCTCTCATCATAGGGTTTGAAGGTAGGAAGCAGAAAGCTCAGAGAGAGGAGTAAACACTAATAGGAACCTGTTAGTGCAAAGTACAGTATCTAGGCATGAAAATAAACTGTAAAACAAAGGACACTGTTCTACTACTTTCCTGGACAAAAGGATGCTTGAACTAGTATGAAAGGGGTCAACAACAGCCTGTCAGTGTGTACTGCATGTCACATAGGGTATGTATGCCCAGAAAATAGGCTGATGAGACAGTATTACAGTTTAAATGGCACTTGGTACTGAGGGTCTGAATCTAATGGTTCTATACTTGAACAAAAATTATAGACCACGAGTCATGCCTCACACTAACTGATATGTTTAAACAAACTGTGGAATGCCATATTTGTGCAATGCTTGAGTTGCTGCAAGATAGTTGTTCACATCATTTTAAAATACAAATAACGAAATACTAAAACTTCTCGTTCCGTCACCCTGAATTGTGATTTTGCAAATAGACAAACTGTGGGATTCACTTGTGGAGTGCACCAATGGCACAAATGTGGAGTGCCACAATTTTTGCTAGGCATATGACCTAAGTCAGGTGGGTAAAAAATATTTCACCCTTCACTGAAGGATCCTGACTGAAGCTGAGGTAAGGTCCCAGGTCCCAGACCATGCTCACTTTAGATTTATCACCAAGTCACTAAAATTTGACTCTTGGATACGTTTATGTGATGCTACAGTACATGGTGAATGTTTTTGGCTTATCAGATAGAGCCAGGATTCCAGGGGCTTGAATGGTGAGTGAATGGAAGCATGGACCATTGGACTGGGCAAATCTGGGCTGTCTGGATGTTGCTACTCCTCACCCTGCCCTAGGGTGAGAAAGGAGGTCCGGATAATGATGATGATTATGATGACTAAAATTTGGAAACAAAGTGTCATACTCAGTAGGTGATTGGGCTCAGTTTGGCAGCCTTACCTCACATCTGAATTATGCTTATACTGTGTAACTAAACAGTTAATCTCTTAATTTTGGAGAGGCTAATTTGGGTTGTTAAAATCCCATGCTCAACTTGATGTGAATCTAATGGACCATAGAACATCAACCACTTCATTTGACTTCCCAGAGATCTTTTGCTGAGGTTATATTAAAAAACTGTCTATCTATCTACAACCAGATGCCTTAATCCCTGGAACGGGTGGCCACAAACAAAACGCCTCCGTCATTCTTTCCTCAGTCAAGTAATTCAGGAATAATCATGTTGAGATTGGGGAAGGCCTAGATCCTGGATATGATGAAATAATAATTTCCAGCAAGAACTGTACTGTAGTGTGCTGAAAAGGAAGGTTGTAGGCCCATGAAGAGGACATATTACCCTGTCTGAGTGACTTCAAAACTTGTAAGGTCTCAAATGTTCCCACCATTTTCAGCTGTAAACTGATGGGGAGGGAGTAATGTCGGATTAGAGCACTAGACCTATAGGATGATGCTTCATGGCTGGGTTGGCCAGAGAGGGGCTACAAGAATGAACCCATGGAACGTGTGTTATTTGTTAACTTTCAGCAGACTGTGGGGGCACGGTGGCTCAGAGGTAGAGCATCAAGCTTGGGACCGGGGGGGTCGTGAGTTCGAACCGCACCTGGGACTGCCATGCTGGGAGGGGTAGCGCCCTCCTGTTACCTAGTTGGGCCATGTGATCTCATTGTAAAGTCTAGCTCGGGGGATTCTTTAATCTCTTTTTTTTTTTTTTTTTTTTCAGCAGACTGTGACTGACTGATAGGTGCAAAAAGATTCAGGTCCAGGAACTCCAGTCAACAGACAATGCACCTGAATCCCCAGTGAAACTGGTTCCATCAGTTACAGGTATACTGTAGTATGCCATTTTATGAGGGTTACATTAAGAGACGACACATGCCCAGCTTATAGATCTGGAGAGGGGCCACGTAATGTAAAATACATAATGATGCACCATACAGCACACACTGCATTAAGATGCAGACACAACACCAATGATGCAGGGAACCTATGGGACAACCCCATGGTGGCAGTTGCTTTTCTGCGGCCAACAGGTCTGCTCGATCAGATGGACTGGAGCTGACCAACAACAACAACAACAACAATACCAACATTAAGACTTCCTGCAAGTGTTTAAAATCCACAAATTGGTGCACCTTCCCTCACGTGGTCCCTGCAATTACAATGTAACTATGTGACTATTTGTAATCCCCTTACTGTGCTCCCAAACATCATCAAACATTGCATTATACCTACTGATCATTATCATGTCTCCATGGAGGTGATTTGTTTGTGGCCACCCCTTACGGGATTAAGGCATCTGGCAATAGATGGATAGATCATTATCATGTGATATTGACAAATCTCAATAAGAAATATTTTTCACATGTTTTGAGATAATGGGTCAGCAGTGCAGGAGTAATGGCTATCAGTGCAATAGCAGGTGATTTCATTCCTTGGTGAGCAAGGACCAATGAATTCATCATCATTTAAACCTGTATTGCCCCATGAGAAGGGTAGGAGCCTGGGGCTAGGCAAGTTGGTCATGACATTTAAGATGAGAGTGGCCAGCCTCATTCATCCCTGAATGGCATTACATGAGCAATAAACCCCAACTACCCCTTGGATATGGACTAACACAAGCTCAGTCCGATTGAAGCGCTTTAATTACTTGCTAAACTGCCAGGTGTCATAGTTTGGTTATATAGTTACCACCTAGCATAGTAAATGGTTTCCTGTGTACAGGAAACCATTTGGCTTGTCACTTAGTGTAGAGTCACCCGCAGACAGAAGGAAGAGCAAAGAATGAAGGAAGGAACAACACAAGAGTAAGGGCAGCCACCCAAGTGCACACTGAGTGGATGGTGAGCACCCCCACCTAACAATGAATTCAACCCATTATATTCCCCACCAGATTCAGTGGCCTGATTATTTTCACCACAACTTTTTGTCTGATATTAATATTAGCTCTTACCAAGAAAATATGTGTAAGTTTGCTGTCATTATCAGTGACTTAGAGACTGAACTCAATAACTTGAAACAGCAAACAAAGTAAATTTAATGACTGGGCACTCACCATCCACCCAGTGTAGTACTGCTCTCGGGTGTCTGCCGTTTCCTCTCTTCCTTCCTTTATTTCACTCCTTCCTTTTTTGCCTGCCTTTCTTTCTTTCATTCTTTTCTTTTCCTTCTGCCTATGGGTGACTTTACACTCCCTTTTCTTTCCTTCCTTCATTCTTTCCTATTCCTTCTGCCTATGGGTGACTCTACACTGAGTGACAGGTCAAGTGGTTTCTTGTACACTAGGAACAATTTACTATGCTGGGTGGTACAGTTGCCTCAAAGAGTTCCAATACCCCCTGTGTTAGCTCCTGTCAAGATGTGGCAACATCGCAGTAGTAGTGTAACTATCTATGAATGAATGGTCATTGGTCTTGTCAGAACGGACATGAGTGGTTGGTATGTATTCCAGACGCCATAATGGCTGTTTATATTATGTAAATAGGGGAGTGACTATAATATAACCAGAAACAACATTTATTTGGCTCATGTAAATAAGGAATACCAATACGAATATAAATGCAGCCAAAATGACAAAAGATATATTGGAAGTTGTCGCAGTTATAGTTATCATACATCAGCCACCCCAAGTTTACCTTTACGAGTGAAACATTAGCTGTGTCTCGTGGATCTCGGTATAGGACAGCTTCAGTGCCTTTATAAATCACTGAAAATATGGAATCGCGAGACGCAAAAATTAATAGACTCTTATCGTTATCAGCACCCCTGTCACTATCCCCCACTATATCACACTTAATACCTCTCCCGACCCAACCGGCCCCTCTTTACATCAGTAAACAAGCTTGGCAAAGGGGGTCGGTGTATGTCGTCACTCAGAACGCCAGTAT